>NW_020870005.1:12500-17500 GCF_003789085.1 Penaeus vannamei
TACTCCTCTCTCCTTTCCTCCTCCTCCTCCTCCACTTCCTCCCCCTTTCCTACCATTTCCCGCGTCCCCTGCTCTACCCCCTCCCTCTATTCTTCTATATTAGTTGTGGTTTGTCTTATTATTGTTATCATTATTATTATCATTGCTGTTACTATTATTATTATTAATACTATTATTATTTTATTATCATTATTATCATCATTCTCCACCTCCTCTCTCTCGTTGCCTTTATTCATCCTGCACCTCCTACCCACCCCCCTCCCCTCCACCACCGCCGCCCTTACTTTTTTTCTTATTCCTCTTCTTCTCCTATTCTCTCTCCCCCTTTACCCTCCACCCCCACCCCTCCTTTCTCTCCTCTATGTAATGAGAGCAAGACTAGTCTCACAGCTAAGCCTCTCTAGTCAATCATCTCCGGAAGGAGAGTACTCGTGTCACATATCCTGCGTGTCAGATGTTCTCCGTATCGTATGACCTCTGTGTCACATATCCTCTGTGTCATATATCCTGTGTGTCACATATCCTGGGTATCATACGTTCTCCGTGTCATATATCCGTGTGTCATACGTTCTCTGTGTCATATATCCTGTGTGTCACATATCCTGGGTATCATATGTTCTCCGTGTCATATATTCCGTGTGTCATACGCTCTCTGTGTCGCATATCCTGCGTTTCGGATGTCTTATGTGTTACATAGGTTTCGTGTCTCATGTCCGTGTCACATATCCTCCGTACCATATGTCGTCCGTGTCACATGTCCTGTGTCATAAATCTTGCGTGCCACATGTCCTCCATGTCACATTTCCTCTGTTCTCCTTCACATGCCCTCTGTGTCACATATTTTGCGTGGTACATATCCTCACTCACGCCACACATCTGTCACGTAACTTTCTACTTACCCATATCTCTATGTCACATATCCTCCATTCCAAATACTTTCCGTGTCATATCCTCCCGTCGCATATACTTCGTGTCACCTTCGCTCCTTCAAACCGTGCCCTAATCCTACATGCCACATACCCACGCCGCACATGCTTCACGCCACATATACCATTATTTATCCCCCGCTCCACATAAGAGATATCTTACTTGTCCCTTTCCACCATTTCAAATCTCATTAATATGGCCTCTCTTTTGTAACGGTTGCTATTTAAACGGCTTTTTGACGGTTTGAAATGGTTTTAACGGTTCAGTGAATTTTGAATGATTCGATTTTTTTTTCAGTTTAACGGATTTTTTATATTAACGGAGAGTAATAGGTTTAATGGTACTAACGGATCATTAAAGTCCCAAGTATTTTAACGGTTTTGACGGTTTGATCGAGTTTGAATAGTTAACGGTTTTCACTATTCAAAGGTTCGTATGGATTTAACTGTTTTATTATTTAAGTTTATGGCTTAAACGGAGGTTAGATGGCCGTTTATTTATTCAACATCAGACTTAAGATGTTCCTTTCTTTCTCTTTTCAGTTTACATTTTCTGCAGCTCTTTACCATTATGGATATTTATGTTATTATTTCTATGCTAATTCTCTTCCTATACTGTTATTCTACTGCGTTCACTGTTCTGTAAGTTTTCATTTGTTTATGTTACTTGGTATATGAACAATGTGTGCGTATTATATAAATCTTTATGAGTGTGTGTGTGTGTGTGTGTGTGTGTGTGTGTGTGTGTGTGTGTGTGTGTGTGTGTGTGTGTGTGTGTGTATGTGTGTGTGTGTGTGCGTGTGTGTGTGTGTGTGTCTGTATTTGTACGTGTGTGTATGTCGTGTGTGTGTGTTGTCAGTGTATTTGTGCGTGTGTGTATGTATACGTGTGTGTGTGTTTCCAGTCCGTATTTGTACGTGTGTGTGTGTTTCCAGTCCGTATTTGTACGTGTGTGTGTGTTTCCAGTCCGTATTTGTACGTGTGTGTGTTTCCAGTCCGTATTTGTACGTGTGTGTGTGTCTGTATTTGTACGTGTGTGTGTTTCCAGTCCGTATTTGTACGTGTGTGTGTGTTCCCAGTCTGTGTACGTGTGTGTGTAGTCGTGTACGTGTGTGTTTCCAGTCCGTATTTGTACGTGTGTGTGTGTGTCCGTATTTGTACGTGTGTGTAGTCCGTATTTGTGTGTGTGTCCAGTCCGTATTTGTACGTGTGTGTGTGTGTAGTCCGTATTTGTACGTGTGTGTGTGTGTCCGTATTTGTACGTCCAGTCCGTATTTGTACGTGTGTGTGTTCCAGTCCGTATTTGTACGTGTGTGTTTCCAGTCCGTATTTGTACGTGTGTGTGAGTCGTAATTTGTACGTGTGTGTGTGTTTCCAGTCCGTATTTGTACGTGTGTGTGTTTCCAGTCCGTATTTGTACGTGTGTGTGTTAGTCGTATTTGTATGTGTGTCCGTATTTGTACGTGTGTGTGTGTTTCCAGTCCGTATTTGTACGTGTGTGTGTTGTCCGTATTTGTAATTTGTACGTGTGTGTTTTTCCAGTCCGTATTTGTAAGTCCGTATTTTGTACGTGTGTGTGAGTGTATTTGTACGTGTGTGCATGTGTGGGCGTGTGTGTGTGTTGTATCTTTTTTTTTTTTTTTTCCTTAGCGTGTAGGTATACTACGAGTATTAATTTCACCGTCGGCTTATCATCATAACATGTCATCCATAAAGCAATTCCTCATTTATTATCACCTAAATGATCTTCAGTTGATCATTTTACCGACAGCGATAAGATACGGCTCGTTTTAAACCAATCCTTTTAATCTCATCACAATCGAGTTTATACTATTATCTAATGCCATTCCGTGCCATGGCCTTATAAAACAAATAACGTAGGCAGCTATTCAATAAATAACGTTAATCGAATGAAAATCTGATTTTTTTTTTTTTTTTTTTTTTTTTTTTTTTTTTTTTTTTTTTTTTACTTAATTTACTTTATGTGCAGCGGGAATTATATCAGTTTTGACGTTATCGCTAACACTATGTGATTTTATTTAAATTCGATCAAACTAAGTGAAATTAAATTATGATGTTTCGTGAACCTCTGATGTAGATCACGGTTAGAATTTCTCGTAATCTGTGCCTTTTTAGAATTTTGAATTGCTGATGAATAATCTCTCTCTCTCTCTCTCGCTCTCTCTGCATCTCTCTCTCTCGTGGGAGACAAATCGCACACACACACATATGTACATACAAGTATATATTATATATATAATATATATATATATATATATATATATATATATATATATATATAATATATACTCACACACTCACATACAGTCAAACCTATCTATAGCGGTCTTTCAAGGGACTGGCCAATTGTGACCATTGTAGACAAGTGACCGATATAGAGAATACATATATTCATAGGAAAAATCCAAGGGATCGACAAAAAGTGACCACTATGGCCAGGTGACTGCAATCCAAGTGACCGCTAATACAGGCTTGGTTGTGTGTATATATACATATGTTCACACAATAACACACACACACACACATATGTTTGTATGTGTGTGTGTTTTATGCAGAAATATACTGCCGTCTATGGCTCAATAACAACTAGATGATAAATACACCATGATGCTTGTCGACGAAGCAACTGAGCAATGTAAGAGAGAATCCGGCGTAACCTAAAAGCTTACGGAAATCTTGCGAAATCTAATCTTTTATGCTAATCTTTTATTCCTCCTGAGTGTCATCGAGCTTCAGGGAGGCTTGGCCAAATATTGACACAGTGCTGGGAATGGGGTAATTTATTGTGGCCACAGAATCAAACAAGACTAATGGATATTAAAATGAAGTGACGCTCGTTCTACCTTCTTTTGGGTAGTAGACGCAACTTATTCACGGCTGAGCGGATGAAGTTCTATCCTACTAATGAATAATCCACATCGCCATGGGTGGCAGTTATAGCCTTTTTTCAAATTGTCCGACTGCTCGTTGCTATAATTATCAATAATCGTACGACTCAATGTGAAAATGATAAAAGGGATCCTGAACTAGACAACGAGCCAGCCGCCCATTGTTGTTTCCTAATTCAGCTGATTGGTAGCGTGGGAATGGGAGAGTCGAATTGGCACATAACGCAAAAGTTGATTTGTTTGAAGAGACAGGATCGGGAACTTTCTGCGATAGGCATTATTCATTTGGGAAATTGCGAATTCCACACAGGATACGAGAATAAACATGCCCCATTACTTACGAAAGTAGACTACACCGGCAACACTAAGAACTTCAGAACTTCCAGATACTGCTAGATACTGCTAGTCTTGTGAGTGCCGATCCGTCTGCTGTCTGCCTCGCGACTATCCTGAGCAGGGGCGCATCAAGGAATATTTGACCGGGGATGGGTGGGGTAATGTCATAGGAAAAGATGATTTGTGACCAAAGAGAAAATCTAACGTCACTATTATTTACTTCTGTGCATTTAAAATACAGAAAATGCTTTATCTACATGAACAAGATCTCATGTACTCAAAAAAAAAAAAAAAAAAAAAAAAAAATCACCACCGCTATCATTATACAGTAGTTCATACCTTAAGAGAAAGGGAATCCCAGCTTTCCCTCTGTGCCCGAGAGCTGTCCACAGGAACATCCCTAACAACCTGGGACACTGTTCAGGACGGCTGAACGAGCAAAAAAGAAAGATAATTGACAGTTTATTTCAAGACGACGGTTCTTGCGGCGTAAAATACCAGGGTTTCCTGTTATGACTTTAATAGTATTGTTATGATTTTAATAGTATTAGTAATGAGGCGGAAGGGCAAGCTTGCACTATGATAATATCTATGAGACTCTCCCCGCATACCGTTCTACCCTCCTACCTCATGTGAGCCGTCGCGCAGACTGCTGTAAGGAAGGGGTCTAGAGAGGGGCATCACACATACACTCACTTACTTACTTACTTACTTACTTACTCACTCACTCACTCACTCACTCACATTCACACTGACACTGACACACACTTAATCAGACACACTTAAACTCACACACATGCATATACACACAAGCACACACACAGATCGC
>NW_020870005.1:30000-37500 GCF_003789085.1 Penaeus vannamei
TATATATGTATGTATGTATGTATGTATGTATATTATATTATGTATATATATGTGTGTGTATTATATATTTATGTCTATATACACATATGTATGTATATGTATGTGCATACATATATGTATGTTGTATTCACCTGTATAGATATATATACATATCTTCATTAGTACCACCTTAACAGTCGGCAGCGCTTGCCGCGCAGTCAGCTGACGGGATAAACAGCTTGGAGTTGCAATTACGTGTTCCAGCGGTTGCATAACTCACCTGACGCGAGCTATGACAGCCGTGATGTAACGATTGCACATGCAGACCCGGATTTGCATTGTCTATGTTGAACCTTGTTGGAGCCCGGTCGACAGAGGATCATAATTCCCCAATTAATATTAGCGGCGTGGATGGACTCAGGGTCTGTGTGGGGTGGGGTGGGGTGAGGGGAGGGGTGCGATGGAGAAGAGGGTTGTTCTTCGTCGGAAGGACCGGCAGAGGGGGAGGGGGGATGAAGAAGAATTGAATGGAATAAGGATAAAGGTGGGAATAGTGGAAAGGGGAGAAGAATGAGAGAGAGAGAGACAGACAGACAGACAGACACACAGACACAGACATACAGACCCACAGACTAAGAAACACACATAGAGTGATCTATAGAGGGCGAGAGTAGAAGATTTTATCTAAAGTTAGAGTAGAAAAGATTTATCTACATGAAAAGTGAAAGAGGGAAATATCTAAAAAAAGAGAAAATGGAAAGTTTCTAAACCAAAATAGGACATGTATATATATATATATATAATATATATATATATATATATATATATATATATATATATATATATATATATATATATATATATATATATATATATATATATATATATATATATATATATATATATATCCTTTGAAAAATAAAATCCAAACACACTAGCTGAACTGCCGCCACGGTATAAGATTGCTCCTTCCACATTTTTCAGAGAAAACACGTAAATGACAAAGATAAAAGAGAAGACAGTTTTAAAAATTTAAAGGAAACGAAATATGACAATGATAAAAAAAAAAAAAAAAAAAAAAAAACAGTGAGCGGCAAACGACAAATCTAAAAAAACGAAAACAACAAAGATTTAAAGAAAAAATAACGAAAAACGACAAAGACTAAAATAGCGAAATACGATTAGAAAAAAAAAAAAAAACAGTAAACGAAAAACGAAAACCATCAAAAAAAAAAAACGAAATACATCAAAGATGAAAAAAAAAAAAAAAGCGGCATCAGAAACCCCTCTTGACCCTTACAGAAAATCGATGCGATGCCGCAGTTTGACGCCATTAACAAGCACTTCACACCAATAAACACAACCAGCTCCGTTACAGACTAAAGGGGCCATCGCCAGGTAGGCGCGATTGGCCCGGTCTTCGCTGCATTTTACGGCCTGCAGTTGCACGCCGCGGCTCTGCAACGGATTCGACGGTGATTGGGGAAGATTGCGTTCGCGGATTGTGATCTCTCGGTGAGCTCTTTGGAGATTTATTTGTTCATGATGACTATGATGATGGGAGGGACGGCGATGGTACGTTGCAGGTTATGTCGGCAGTTGCAAAATATTACTTTGATGAATATTACTTTGGTGTGATTGTTGCAGAGGTATATCGTTTCGTTTTATGTTGATTGATGGTGATGATCAGTACTTCTGTTGATGATGAGTGTCAAAGTGCACTTCCGTTGCGAATGCCTCTGCCATGGACGATAAATATTGTATTTTTGCGTTGATTTTTTTTTCAAAGATAATGAGTTTAGAAGTTCCCTTTCTAGTATTAATCATGATGATGATGATTTTGATTGTAACTTATAGTAAGTATGTATATGTATAATGTATGAATGTTGCGTAAAAAAAAACAAAACAAAAAAAAACAAATTCAAAGATAATTTTATAAGTTCCCTTTCTAGTATTAATTATGATGATGATTTTGATTGTAACTTATAGTACGTATGTATATGTATAATGTATGAATGTCACTAAGAAATGCTGTATTAAAATTCATTAGATTTATAACTATGGTATTGTTTAAATATGTTTACTTACGACCATAATGACAGTGATTATAATGATGTTGACGCAGATAAAAGTAATATTAGTGATATTAATTATGATCATAAAAGAATAATTGTAGTAGTGCCAATAATGATGGTGATGATCATTCGAACAATAAGGATAAGAATTTTATCAACAATGGTGATGAAGATAAGGAGGAGGTTTACAATGATGATGATGAGAAGGAGGAAGTTTATGATGATGATGATGATAAAGGTGATAATGAAGATAATGATGATGATGATAATGATAATGATGAGGAGGAAGTTTAGTATGATAATAAAGGTGGTAATGATAATGATAATGAGGAGGAGGAGGAAGTTTACGATGAGGATGATGAGGATGGTGATGATGAAGGTGACGATGGTGATGATGATGAGGAGGAGTAAGTTTACGATGATGATGAAGATGATAATGATGTTGGTGATGATGAGGAGGTTTACGATGCTGATAAAGATGATGCTAATGATGAAGATGATGAGGATTATGAGGAAGAGGAGGCGGAGGGAGAGGCTTACGATGATGATAATGATGATGATAATGATGATAATGATGATAATGATAGCAATCATGATAGTGATAATGTTCGTTTTATTTAAATTTGTGTTTTGTATGATCAGTGTAAACTATTTCAGTAAAAAGAATTAATTAAATCACACGAGGAATTTTAACAATACACGTCATGAACAATGATTAAATGCTTTATAATGCCTCTAACTATTTTTCTATTTTGGTTTCCCCTTTTGCGGATAACGACCATTATTTGGTATTTATTTCTATATTTACGTCTGTCCCGATTCCTCACTATAATGGCAAGTCTTTTTTTATTTCTCTTAATTCTCTTTTTTCTTTGTTATTTTTCTCTGTTTCTCTTTTCTCTTCTTTCTCTCTCTTTGTTTCCATTTTTTTTCTCTCTCTGTCTTTCTCTCATCCTCCCTCCTTCCTTCCCCCTCCTTTTTTCACTCCTTTTCTCTCTCCCTCTTTTTTTCTCTCTTATCGATTTCTACTTGTCCCCTTTACTCCTTCCCTCTCTCCCCTGATCCCCTAACACATTTCTTTCTCTTATTCTCCACCCCCCCCTCTCTCTCTCTTCTCTCTCTCTCTCTCTCTCTCTCTCTCTCTCTCTCTCTCTCTCTCTCTTCCTTTCTGCCTTCTCTCTTTCTTTCTCTTTTCTACCAACACTTTCATCTTCGCCTCTGATTCTCGAACAAGTCAGTGCTAGCCATTAAGAGGACAGATATGAGATGGCGTCATGTCTCCGTGTCAAAAACAAATCCGCTTATTTTTCTCTTTGTTTTTCACCCCTTTTTAACATCTATCTGACGTAAGTGGAGGATAAGCACGGTGTTCCCGAGATCTGTTTTCAAAATCACTGCGACGATGATAAAAAGGTTATATGTTTAACTGGTTATGTTTTACCTCATCGAGGGGGAAAAATAGTACAGGTTAATGAGGGTTGGCATATTCTATCCTAGGATATTTTTTCTCTCTTTTTTCTCTATCTTTATCTGACTTTTTTCCCTATGTATCTGTCTGTTTATATATGTCAATCTCTATCTATCTTGTTTCTCTTCTCTTTTCTTTGTTTTTCTCTTCTCTATTCTCATTTTCGTTCCCTTCTCCCTCTCTAGAAGGGAGAAGGATTCAGGAGCGAAAGAGAGAGAGAATCGGACAACAAGCCAACGGAAGGCTTCCTACAAATGCCCTTCTGTATGCCTTGCTTGCATCCTTGTCAGTATTTTCATTAGTTACAAATCCGGTCTCCTCCTCTCTCACCCCCAACTCCGTGCCATCAGTGGTTCCCACTTAGGGGCCATGTTACCGAGAGGGCCATGGGATACTTTCTGTGGGGCCAAGGAGCACTATGGGAATTATGACTTTGAATTATAATGGATTCTGTCTCACCTACACTATATACATATAATCATCTCTTACGTATCAATAAATTGGAATCTTCCCATGTAGCGTTCTTGTCTTATACCATTACACTAGTCATAACTAGTAATAACTGGATCTGTAAGGACAGACCTGATCTCCATGGCCCCTTGGTAGATCATTATATATTTCGGCGGCCATAAACCAGAACCTAGAGTAATGATTTAGATCGCAATTACAGACAAGTTCCCTGTCAGTTATCGCTATTCTTACATCGATAAAACTGGCTTACGAACCATCTAATTATAGACCATTTTCTCGACAGACAATAATCCTCGCCCACTCGGCCACGATGACGTTCAACAGTTGTTTGGAAGAGGTCTTTACGTAGCATGTGTGTGTGTGTGTGTGTGTGTGTGTGTGTGTGTGTGTGTGTGTGTGTGTGTGTGTGTGTGTGTGTGTGTGTGTGTGTGTGTGTGTGCGTGCGTATTTTTTAATACTCTCGAGGTTCTTTCAATGTGTATATGGATTGCAAAAAAACACACGGAGTGCATTATTATATTTCACATTTCCATATACACACCTTTATATTCACAAACACACACAAAAAAAAAATAATAAATAAAATAAATATATAATGAAATAAATAAATGTTCAAGCCCATACCCGAAGCCCAAGCATGATGGCCATAGGAGACTTGTAACGTCAGGCTCCTTAAACAGGAAGAAACCACGCTGATAAAATCGAAGCCTGAGTAAACCCGAAGCTCTAACGGGGTGGTTCGGTTTAGCCCCGAGTGCAGGCAGGGAGGTTTAAGTGAGGAGTCTGGGGAAAGGCTAGATCAGTAGCAACTCGGGGTGTCATGGCGACTGATTCTATTTTTGGGTAAAAAGCACATGGGGTTTATTTTCATGACGTCACTAAGGTTACGTACGCTTTGTGAATATGGTCGATCATTTTGGTCTCTTCAATTTTCCAAAAAGATGGAAAATAATGGTTTTAAAGGTTTTATTTTCATTGAACAATTATCAAAACAGACACCATGACGCCTCCTCGAGTTGCTACTGATCTAGCCTTTCCCGTGGAGTCTGGGTGGATATACGTACCAGTAAGATCGGGTTTGGGAATGACTGTCGGGTAAATCAACCTCACGAACAGGAAAAGTGTGGATATGGAGATTCGTTTTTTTCCCATTAAGAAAAAGTTTGGATACGGATATTCAAAGTTTTTTTTTCCCATTAAAGAAAAAATAAAAAAAAGTATGAAGACTGTAACTCTAGTCAGTTTTATACAAATATCCTCGAAATAAAAATCATTTTGCAATAGAGCATTAAAACTGTCTTTCCAACATTCACACTCGCAAGTAACAATCCTCACAAATTACAAAATAACAAAAGACTTAAATGAAGTTGGCTCAAGCGAGGAACGGAGCCAAGTGACCGACGAGAATCGTTTCCAAACGACTGGAATAAGGAATTACATACCCTTTCTGTGTTCAGGAAACGGAGATGGTAAACAAACGGGTCCCTAGAAAGGACAGACACACACACACACACACACACACACACACACACACACACACACACACACACACACACACACACACACACAACAACAAAAATAAATAAATAATAAAAACTAGATAAAAAATAATAATAAAAAAAATAAGACATCGTGACGTATCTCCACAAGATAACGATCAGTTTGTACTCTTTGATCGAAACTCAAAGTTAACTGAAGGTTATAAAACAACTAATTGGATTCGGTGTGATAACCATGTGTGGCGACAACGATCACACACTTCAATGAACAGCGAAAGGAACGAACTGTTTCAGGGGTTTTCCAGTAATTACAGTTACGGTATAGGGGTGATTATTCTGTAAATATACGCGTTCTGTAGGTATACACATATGTGCTGGGTACAGTGGCCGTGAGTAGTTTTCTTCCTATTTTGATGAGCTTTAAAATTGCCACATTTGCATAAAAGTCCCTTCCCGAATTTCGCTTTACTGAACTTCAAAACACAAACACATATGAACAACATACACAAACAAAATCCAAAGGCCACACATACACATACAACCGAGAGTGCAGACACGAAAAAAAAGAAAAACAAACATTCTTTACCATCGTGATTACCATCTAATCCAGTGTTCCTCACCTGGGAGCCATGGAGCAATATGAAAATGCTTACGTCGAATTAAACTGAATTTTATCTCACCTACAGTACCTTCATATAATTATCTCTCACACATCAATAAATTCGAATCTTTATATAAAGTGTTTTGCTCTGTAGCAACTCATACCATTACACTATTCATAACTAGTAATTTCTGAATCCAAAAAGATGACAGACAGTGAACGAGGCCATGAAGATTATTACATATTGGTTAAGGGCGAAAGAATGCCACCATCGAATAAGATAATCGCTTCTCTGAACATCTTTCCCCACAGTGATTAAACCCTCCCCCCACTGTTTGAATAATTCCTATCCCAGTGCTTATGGCGAACTAGAAAGACACTCCGCAAGGTGGAGTATTGCCCCCGTCACCATTGAACATGCTCATGCACTCTCTTTGCAAGTTCAACAGAGAGTGCATGAGGTGACCTATGCAGCATCACAACCTATGCTGATGACATTTTCATTCAGGTCTTTGACAGGGCCATGATAGAGCCCGGTTCTCAGTATGATGCCACAAAATGATGCCCTTAAGTCTTACAAAACAAGGCCGTGAGTATCAGTCTTTTCTGTCCAATGACTATCACAATTCTAGTCACGAGGAAAGAGCTAGACTTCCCTTTAATTCACAGTCGCGTTTCCCAAGTCAACGCCACACTCAGCATCATATTCCGCAGCTTCATTCTAGACCAGAACTGTCCTCAGACCACTCTCCGCCATCGTTCAGATCACTCCCTACTCCCTAGCCCCTTCCTCCCCCTCCCCCCCCCTCCCCTCTCCTCAGGCAAAACACCGCAGGAACAGAATCTTAATTAGTTCCATGTTAAACGTGAGGAGTTTCACTTGCCGTAAGAGAGAGGGAGAGAGAGAGAGAGAGAGAGAGAGAGAGAGAGAGAGAGAGAGAGAGAGAGAGAGAGAGAAGAAGAAAGAAAGAAGAAGAAGAAGAAGAGGAAAAGAGAAAGAGAGAAATAAACAGACAAAGCATGTGAAAGAGAATAAGAAACAGACAAAGAATGTGAAAGCGAGAAAGAAACAGACAAAGAAGAGAGAACAGAGAATGTGAAAGAGAGAGAGAGAATAGAGAGAAAAAAAGGAAAACGCAACAAACTCGGCGAAGTTCTGCCTTGCTTCCTCCGGGCATCAGGCATAAGTTCCATGTTCCAGATTTGCCCTTGGGGGGATCGTGAGAGCTGGGGGGGGGGGGGGATGCGGTCAGCTCTGTCTGTGTCTGGTTGGTTTTGTCTGTGTCTGCCTGAATGTCTGGATGAGCGACTGACTCGCCTTTTTTATGCCTAATTCTGTATCTCCCTTCGCCTTTTTTTCTCGTAGCGGTAGAAATAGTGATGCTACTAACAATCGTAGTGGTTGTG
>NW_020870005.1:47500-57500 GCF_003789085.1 Penaeus vannamei
TAGTAGACCTGTCATCTGCAATGAAAATAAAAATATCTAAATAATGACAAAGTTAGACATCATGGTCTCCTCGTAAAATCTTAACATTTTCTGTTTTGAAAGGGGCAACTATTTTAATTATTTGTACTAATTCTCAGTAGGGATCATCTATACACTATTAGTTATGTATCACTAACCCTAACGTATATGTCAAATAATCGGGAATCCATAATCACCTCGGAGAAAGTATTGTGATAACTGGACCTGTATAGAAAATGGAGGGCATTCCCATTTTCTATGAATTAAGCGCGCACATTACGAAAGACCCGATAGTCAAAACGAAGACAAATCTCTTAGAATAATAGCTATTGCTACTTTTAGTGGATTTTATTCAAATTGTACATTGTTATTAGTATATTCATCTCTACTTTCGTGAAGGTGGTAGTATCTTATATTGTCTTATTTGTAAATGAATTGCATTTATATAAAGTCCTCTATTAAAATCATAATATTCATGATACATCGTTAGTTCAAAAAAATTCCAAATCTCTATCATTGCATCTTTCTCATAATCTGATTTCATGGTTATGGTGTGCTTTTTAAGGAAAATATTGCGATTTCAGTTTCTGGGAAAAAAATTCTTTCGTTGTATAACTATCGAAATAGAAATAATTTTAAATTAGTAGGGTGGCCACTAAAATGAGCATTGATTGTTCTTCTGACAAAATGTATTTAAAACTAAATTTGCAAGTCAAGGTTCTGGCCATCTTTTCAAGCATTGGGACCACTGTGGCTCGATGTTCGTTGATCCTGGTGTTGAAGCCACGTCCCGTTTCACCATAGTATGCCTTATCGCAACTGCTGCAGGGTATGCGATATACTGCACTGTTGGGGTTGCTTCTCTGTCTTTTTGTCTTTTGTCGAATTAGGTGGTATATCTTTTCCCCGGATGTGCTGGCGATGTTGATTGTATTGCCAAAGTATTTGCTGATCGCCTGGGAGAGATTACATGGAGGTAATGCGAGAAAATTAGAAGACATCACAGGGTTGGATCTTGTAAGTATGCTCTCCGCCTTCTTTCTGGGGTTCAGCAGGAGGCCTTTGGGGTGTTTGTGTTTCATGAAGAATTAAGGGCCTCCGCGACGACGAAACCATCGTCATCACCCAGGCTGACAAAGGTGGCGGTATTGTTGTTATGGATAAGACTGACTATACATAAAATGAATGATTTACTTTCCGATGTTTCTGTTTACAGGAAAGTGACGAAAGGCGAGGGGAAGATGAAAGCTGCCAGATTCAAGAAGAAGGCGAGGTATTTATAGAACTTATATTGCTATTAATTACCCTTATATCTGATCTCTAAATATGCTCAGTATTCAAGCTTTGGCTTTCTGCTTTCTCTCCTGCTCTCCCTCTTATCGTTACGTTCCACTGCCCATATTAGACGATTCATCTATTCACTATTTTTCCCCTTTTTTTTCTCGAACTGACAAAATACGTACGATTTTATTTTAGATTTGAAACACTGGCGTTTGGAAACTGTTTCTCTGCTTCAAGTCGTATGAAAATTTCCCCAACTCGGCCACAAAAAAGACAAGTTTTTGAATAATACATAATTTTAAAAGATGAAAAGGATGCGGTGCTTGCAAACTGACTACCGAGTTCACGCACCAAAGACACACGAAAATATATCATATTCACAAACATGAACGTGGCGTAAGGGCAAAGATAGCGAAGAGAAAAAAAAACGAAAAAAAAAGCGTGTGTAAAGATACCAAAATGGAAAAAGAAAATGTAGAAAACAGGAAACGAAAAGAAATCCCTCAAAGTCAAACCGCTAAATTACCGAAAAGCATTGATCTAAATGCAAATTTTACAGAGGCGGAAGTCAACGCGCCAGCAAAGATCAACAGCTCTCATCCCCTTTGAGATCAAGTTCAAACAGACTGGCGCGACCTTATGCAAAATAGAATCAAAGGTCACCCAAGTTTAATCGTGAGTTGAATAGCTATAGCCAACCCGTTTTTTTCTTGCTTTCTTTTTCTTTCTTCGTTATGGTTTGTCCTGTCACCTTCGTCGTTTAGACTTTATTTGACGTTTTGCAGGCAGTTAGCTGTAAAGTTTTCGGAAGAAAGTAAGATGCGCCAAGGTGTTAGATTCCTTTCTGCAGGAGATAAGGTGTTATATTCTTCCAAGGAGACAGACAATAAGGTGTTAGATTCTTCTCAGGAGACAGACAATAAGGTGTTAGATTGTTTTCAAGAGACAATAAGGTGTTAGATTCTTTTCTGGAGACAATAAGGAATACTATTCTTCTCAGGAGACAGAGGTGTCAGGAGACAATGAGGTTATATTCTTCTCAGGAGACAGACAATAAGGTGTTAGATTCTTCTCAGGAGACAGAGGGTGTATATTCTTCTCAGGAGACAATGAGGGTGTTATATTCTTTCTCGAGGTGAGGTGTTATGTTCTTCTCAGGAGACAGACAATAAGGTGTTAGATTCTTCTCAGGAGACAATGAGGTGTTATATTCTTCTCAGGAGACAATGAGGTGTTATATTCTTCTCAGGAGACAATGAGGTGTTATGTTCTTCTCAGGAGACAGACAATAAGGTGTTAGATTCTTCTCAGGAGACAATGAGGTGTGATTCTTCTCAGGAGACAATGAGGTGTTATGTTCTTCTCAGACAGACAATAAGGTTAGATTCTTCTCAGGAGACAATGAGTGTTATATTTCTTCTCAGGAGACAATGAGGTTTGTTCTTCTCAGGAGACATGAGTGTTATATTCTTCTCAGAGACAATGAGGTCTTCTCAGGAGACAGACAATAAGGTGTTAGATTCTTCTCAGGAGACAATGAGGGGAGACAATGAGGGTGTTATATTCTTCTCAGGAGACAATGAGTCTCTCTTGAGGTGTTAATTTCTTCTCAGGAGACAGATAAGGTGTTAATTCTTCTTCAGGAGACAATGAGGTGTTATTATTCTTCTCAGGAGACAATGACTTCTCAGGAGACAATAAGGTGTTAGATTCTTCTCAGGAAGACAATGAGGTGTTATGGAGACAATGAGGTGTTATATTCTTCTCAGGAGACAATGAGGTGTTATATTCTTCTCAGGACAGACAATAAGGTGTTTAGATTCTCTCAGGAGACAATGAGGTGTGTTTCTTCTCAGGAGACAATGACAGGTGTTATGTTCTTCTCAGGTAAGGTGCTAGATTCTTCTCAGGAGACAATGAGTGTTATATTTCTTCTCAGGAGACAATGAGGTGTTATATTCTTCTCAGGAGACAGACAATAAGGTGCTAGATGGAGACAATGAGGTGTTATATTCTTCTCAGGAGACAATGAGGTGTTATATTCTTCTCAGGAGACAATGAGGTGTTATATTCTTCTCAGGAGACAATTGGCTTCTCAGGAGACAATGAGGTGTTATGTTCTTCTCAGAGACAGACAATAAGGCTTCTCAGGAGACAATGAGGTGTTATATTCTTCTCAGGAGACAATGAGGTGTTATATTCTTCTCAGGAGACAATCTTCTCAGGAGACAACAATAAGAGATTCTTCCAGGAGACAATGAGGTGTTATATTCTTCTCAGGAGACAGACAATAAGGTGTCTCTCAGGAGACAATATGTTCTTCTCAGGAGACAGACAATAAGGTGCTGATTTCTTCTCAGGAGACAATGAGTGTTATATTCTTCTCAGGAGACAATGAGGTGTTATGTTCTTCTCAGGAGACAGACAATAAGGTGTTAGATTCTTCTCAGGAGACAATGAGGTGTTATATTCTTCTCAGGAGACAATCTTCTCAGGAGACAGACAATAATGGTGCTAGATTTCTTCTCAGGAGACAATAGGTGTCTTCTCAGGAGACAATGAGGTGTTATATTCTTCTCAGGAGACAATGAGGTGTTTATGTTCTTTCTCAGGAGACAGACAATAAGGGCTAGATTCTTCTCAGGAGGACAATGAGGTGTTATGTTCTTCTCAGGAGACAGACAATAAGGTGCTCTAGATTCTTCTCAGGAGACAATGAGGTGTTATATTCTTCTCAGGAGACAGAGGTGCTAGATTAGAGACAATGAGGTGTTATGTTCTTCTCAGGAGACAGACAATAAGGTGTTAGATTCTTCTCAGGAGACAATGAGGTGTTATATTCTTCTCAGGAGACAATGAGGTGTTATGTTCTTCTCAGGAGACAGACAATAAGGTGTTAGATTCTTCTCAGGAGGACAATGAGACTCTTCAGAGAACAATGAGGTGTTATGTTCTTCTCAGGAGACAGACAATAAGGTGCTAGATTCTCTCAGGAGACAATGAGGTGTTATATTCTTTCTTCAGGAACAATGAGGTGTTATATTCTTCTCAGGAGACAATGAGGTTTATGTTCTTCTCATGAGGTGTATATTCTTCTCAGGAGGACAGAGGTGTTATGTTTCTCAGGAGACAGACAATAAGTGCTAGATTCTTCTCAGGAGACAATGAGGTGTTATGTCTTCTCAGGAGACAGACAATAAGGTGCTAGATTCTTCTCAGGAGCAATGGTGTTATGTTTCTTCTAGGAGACAGACAATAAGTGCTGATTTCTAGGATGTCTTCTCAGGACAATGAGTGTTATGTTCTTCTCAGGAGACAGACATAAGGTGCTAGATTCTTCTCAGGGACATATATTCTTCTCAGGAGACAATGAGGTGTTATGTTCTTCTAGGAGACAGACAATAAGTGCTAGATTCTTCTCAGAGACAATGAGGTGTGAGTGTTATGTTCTTCTCACAGACAATAAGGTGTTAAGATTCTTCTCAGGAGACAATGAGGTGTTAGATTCTTCTCAGGAGAAGCAATTAAGGGTTTAGATTCTTCAGAAATAAGATACTTATGCTTTCGTGAGTGAACACGAGTGAGATTCTTTTCGAAGGTGATACTGATAAAATTCAATTTGCATGACAATAACTATGTTTTTTCGCAAGGTATTAATATATAAAATATTTTTTTGTGAGGATATAAGATCAACTGGTTATATTCGTCTTTATACTTTATCCGTTGAGAAAAATCTAAATGTTACGTTTTCGATGAATTTGTATGCCTTTATTACAGAGGATTTGCATGCATATATGGTGGAAGATATGTTAGATATTCATAGCAATTTGACTGGGGAAGATTTCAGCATTTTGTTTTAGATGGAATGATTTATTGAAAAATGTCTGTCTGTTGTCTGTCTGCTGTCTGTCTCTCTTCTGTCTCTCTCTCTCTCTCTCTCTCTCTCTCTCTCTCTCTCTCTCTCTCTCTCTCTCTCTCCTCTCTCTCTCTCTCTCTCTCTCTCTCTCTTCTAATCTCATTTCTTCTTTATCTTTCTGTCTTTCTCTCCGCCTGTCTCTCTCGCTCTCCTAATCTCATTTCTTCTCTCTATCTTCTATCTATCTATCTGTCAATGCATCTCTCTCCCTCCTCT
The DNA here is from genome assembly GCF_003789085.1 of Penaeus vannamei. Lineage (NCBI taxonomy): Eukaryota > Metazoa > Arthropoda > Malacostraca > Decapoda > Penaeidae > Penaeus > Penaeus vannamei. Next base: position 52,932 of record NW_020870005.1, read on the forward strand.
CTTTCTCTCTCTTATTCTTCTATTCTCATTTCTTCTGTATCTTTCTGTGTTTCGCTTCGTCTCTCTCTATCTATCTATCTATCTATATATCATTGTATCTCTCTTTCTCTCTCTCTCTCTCTCTCTCTCTCTCTCTCTCTCTCTCTCTCTCTCTCTCTCTCTCTCTCTCTCTCTCTCTCTCTCTCTCTCTCTCTCTCTCTCTCTCTTCTCTCTCTCTCTCTCTCTCTCTCTCTCTCTCTCTCTCTCTCTCTCTCTCTCTCTCTCTCTCTCTCTCTCTCTCTCTCTCTCTCTCTCTTCTCTCTCTTCTCTCTGCTCTCTCTCTCTCTCTCTCCCTATTATACTTAGCATATACTATCACATAAACAATTTGCGTAATGGTTACATGCTTTAAACTATAAGAGTGATCATCATAAGTTATCTAAAGCTAGTGAATTACATATAGAGAACTGATACAATCAGCTTCTAAGGAGGAAAATGTACATTATGCTATTTTACTAGTAACACTTTAACATTACATTAAGTGAGTGAACTCTATCTGGTTGATCACGGAGGGAACAGCCATCCATTGATGTATTTCTTAAACTGCTCCATGGATTTTGCATAATGAATGGCCGACTGGTCCACCATGTTTTTTTCACAGCCTGAGTACCTCGGCTGGAACGATCGCAGGAACAGCTCTGTCCAAGAAGGGCGCCTGCACCTGGTGGTAGCGGACGCAGCGAGGATCTGGTGGCGTGGGTAGTCGGGGCCGCCGTTGGGAGTTGCAGCGTGGCCAAGTGGGGCGTGTGTTGTACATCTTGTACATGACGCACATTCCTGAATCGTCTATTCGATGTTGTAGAGACTGTAGTAGGCTGTGTGCAGATTCATGTCTTTGTGCTCGTCTTTGCACTTTGTCATGTAGGCCTAGGTATGAGGGCGGGCAGGAGCACCAAGTCAAGGGTGCGTATTCCATGATGGATCGGACTTGTGACTTATACAGAGGGTTAATTGCTCTTGCATCTAGAAGGTGGGAAAATGCGACGCACACATGTCTGCCAACAGCTCTCTTGGCCTTGCCCTTGTCATGTCCTGTGAAGGTGATATTGCGGTAGATTTTGACACCGAGCACTTCAATATTCTCCTGTATGAAAATGACTGCCCTGAGAGTAGTACCGGATGCAGTACCTGGTAATTTAGCGTTTTGAATAACAATTAGTTGGGTTTTCTCTGGGGGCTAAAGGGTTTCATTTATTTGGGAAATAATCTCGAATTGTTCACGGCGGCAGCGGAATCTCAGCGTGCAGTCGTCGGCATATGCTCGTGCTTGAGGAACCAGCTGGAGGATGTCATCAAAGCTCACATTCCATTGGACACCCTTCTGGAACACTAGCTTCTACTGGGTATTCACACTGGACCAAGGACTCTGGGAAATCACCGAGAACGGGATCTAATGAAGAAGAACCAAAAATGTGTGTTGGAAAATCAATGTGACTGAGCATTCCAAACAGAGTAAGAAGATTGACAAATGCAGTTGCCAATAGGTATTGGTTTAAATCTCTCAGTATGATGATGTGCTGGCAGGAGAGGTCAAAGAGGATTTGGTCGAGATTGTCCCGCAGAAAGTAGATCGTCAGCTCGAGGTTGGTTGGATGATTGATGCGGAGAGGCGAGAGAAAGAGAGAGAGAGAGAGAGAGAGAGAGAGAGAGAGAGAGAGAGAGAGAGAGAGAGAGAGAGAGAGAGAGAGAGAGAGAGAGAGAGAGAGAGAGAGAGAAATAAGGATAATATCAGATAAGGGAAGAGAAGAAAAGTGGAGAGAGAGAGAGAGTCTCTCTCTCTCTCTCTCCTCTTTTCTTCACTTCCCTATCTGATCTTCTTTCGCTTTCTTTTCGCTTTCTTTTCACTTTCTTTTCGCTCTCTCTCTCTCTCTCTCTCTCTCTCTCTCTCTCTCTCTCTCTCTCTCTCTCTCTCTCTCTCTCTCTCTCTCTCTCTTCTCTCTCCCTCACCACCACACACACGCAGTCTCTTCAGTTATTTTTGTTTTTGTTGTTTTACCTGAATACGAAAACAAGAATTTCTCAAGTATTTACTTTCCTTATTATATATTCACAAGCGAGAAGCAAAAACTATTGTCCAATTTTGCGTCACAAGTTTTCGTCCTAAGTGATGAAACTCTCAAATAAAAGAAAAAAAAAACATAGAGGTCGTGACAAGTTTTATGAGTTGTCTACTAAAAAAAAGAAAGAAAAAAAAAGGGAGGATAAGGACTGAATAAGAATGACGAATACATTTTAATTAAAGTATTTTTTTAAAGGTCATCTTCTTATACGACTTTTTTCGTTACAGTTCCTTTGTCAAATGGGAGATAAATATAAATGAAATACATTATGGTCTTCAGTAGAAATGATAATGATATTACCAATAAGGATATGAAAATTAGAATCATGATAATTCACCAGGATGATGATAATGGTAGTAATGATAATGGAAATATTGCCTGATGATAATAATGTTGATAACAACAACAGTAATATGAATAGTAATAATTATAATAACAATAATGAAGAAAAATAACTATAATAATTTGTTTTACTAATAACAGTAATAATAATGGTTATAGAAATAATGATAGTGATAATAGTTATTATAACAGTTAAAACAATAATGATGATGATGATTAGCAGTAGTAGTATCATTTTTATCATTATCGCAAAAGTAGTAATTATTATTAAAATGATAATAGTAACAATAATAACAATAATGATAATAACTGCAATGATAATCATAATCATAATCATAATATAAAAAAATTCAGTGATACTAGTAATACTAATAGCAATAATAAATCTTACCATTGTTGTATTAAAAACAAAATATGGCTGATGAAAATTATAACAACAATAGTGACAATAGGGATAATGATGATAATGATAATAATAACGGTAATGATAAAGTGATAGCAACAATATCAATGATAATAATAATCATAGTACTTGTTATAATAATGATAATAATAATGATGGTGATAATTATAATAATAATAAAAATGATGATAATGATGATAATAATGAGGATGATAATGATGATAACTATCAAAATGATGATAAGGAAAATAATGATAATAATAGCAATAAAGACAATAACCGTGATAATACAACAACAACAACAACTACAACAACAACAACAATGATATCAAGAATACCAACAATAATGATAATGATGATAATAATAATGTTAATAATAATGATAATGATAAATATGGCAATAACAATAGTAATAATGATAATGATAATAATAATTATAATTATTATTATAATGATAATAATAATAACGATAATGATTATAAGAGTAATGATAAACATAATGATAATAAAAATGAATAATAATGATGGTAACAATACCAGTAAAATTGATAATAATGATAAAGATAACATTAGTGTTAAATTAATAATGGTAATGCAAGTAATAATGATAATAATAACAATAACAGCAGAAATAAAAATGGTGGATAATAAAAAAGTGTTAGGCTAGAAATATATACACTCAACAAACTAAAAACAGATGAATAAATAAATAATTTAAATGAAAAATATATAATAATATAATAATAATAATAATAATAATAATAATAATAATAATAATAATAATAATAATAATAATAATAATAATATAATAATAAATATAATAATAATAATATAATAATAATAATAATAATAATAATAATAACAGAAGAAAATAAAGTAGATGTCAAAAAGTGTCTTTTGCTAATGAAATTACAGTGTCTCATTATTATCAATCTTCCTTGATTAATTAATACGTGCTGTCGGGGAATTCCCATTATAACGTAGGCCTACATTTAACTAGATGAAGAAACGTTAGTATGATGTGGAATTTTAACGCCTTTTCTGGGACTTAACCCTTTCGCTTCGGGGAATTCTGTGTCCTTTATTTCTTTTTCTAAGTGTGTGTGTTTTGTATGTTTGGATGTGTTGTGTGTGTGTGTGTGTGTGTGTGTGTTGTTGTGTGGTGTGGTTGTGTGTATGGTGTGTGTGTGTGTGTGTGGAGTGTGTGTGTGTGTGTGTGTGTGTGTGTGTGTGTGTGTGTGTGTGTGTGTATGTGTGTGTGGTGTTGTGTGTGTGTGTGTGTGTGTGTTGTGTGTGTTGGTGTGTGTGTATTGTGTGTGTTGTGTGTATTGTGTGTGTGTGTGATTGTGTGTGTGTGTGTGTGGTGTGTGTGTGTGTGTGTGTTTGTGTGTCGGATACCCACCATATGTATGTACATGTATACGTGTACGTCTGTGCCGCCTAAATCCCCCCCAACCCCCCCCCCTCCCCTCCCCCTCGTGTCGCGCCAGTCCCCCTTGAACCAGCCTCGTCCTCGATAGCCCCCGGTCGCCCTTAAGCCCCCACTACTTAAGGCAGATTATTCACGACCGATGTTTGCTTTGGAAATTATCCCCGCGATTTACGAGATGCGGCTTTTACCCCCCCCCTTCCCCCTCCCCTCCCCCCCCTCCCTCCCTCCCTCCCCACCCCCGCCCTCCTCTCCCTCCCCACCTTTTGTTTTCTTTGCGAGTTTAGACCGAAATT
>NW_020870005.1:67500-74654 GCF_003789085.1 Penaeus vannamei
AACAATTTGTCTCTTACTTTTAAACTCTTCGTCTCTTAAATCGAGAATTTATCTACTATTCTATGAAATAGAGAATATTTCAAGCGAAAAAAGTGAGAAATTCTTCATTTTTCTGTTGATATTGTATTCGGTGACTGTTATATTTAACTTCATAAAATCGTATATATGGGATTGAGTAGGCATATATTTTTTAATTCAGTGAAGTTCATTTGTTTTCATATCGTGTTAGAGTGTAAGGCAGGGGGAGGGCTTGAACTTGATTCTGCTCAACTTTCTTCTATTGTAAAATGCACTAAATTATATATTGAGTACATTATTTATTTGATAAATTATACATTTAATAAATATATTATTTGATAAATTATATATTTGATATATCATATATTAATAAAGTATATATTTAATAAATTATATATTTAGACGCACAAAGCCGGATATTGAGCCTTGTTAAGATGTTAGGGTAGATTTATTTACTTCTCTGTCATGTCTGTCATCTTGCTTGCGATTCTGTTTGCCCTAGATCTGAATATACCGGAGGAAGCCACTAAATGCTGACAAATATTAGATAATTAAAAGTAACGAAAATGATCATTATCTCATTCAACAATTTCCCAATTTCGTTTCCGGTCGTTTCTCGTCGGAAGTTTTAGAGAGGAAATGAAACATGTATGAAAAGACGAAATGGACTGATAAAGGAGGAATGGGAAAAGGAGGAGGAGAAGGAAGGGAATGAAGAAGGACAGAGCGATAAAAATCTGCCAAATAATATCGTTAGAGAAAATCAACCTTATCGTCAGAATTACTGTTGACACCAATACTATTATCCAGACACTATTGCCTTGGTAGTATGAAAGGTTGGTATCGTGAATGTGGACGAGTATATGTTTCTAAATCCACTCATATTACAGTGACTTCAACACGCACATATACAGTTGATCACTTTCCCACCTATTTGAATGCACATACCAACATACACGCGCATGCTTGCACACCATCACGACATGATAATAAATATGACAAAAATTAGGACGTGGAGACAGGCTCTTCTGATAATCCAATTGCAGCTGTTTGTTGTGTTTCTAAATCACATAAACACACTCATATGTTGTCTATGTGTGAGCGCGCGCATGTTTGTGTGTATGTGTGTGTGTGCAAGTGTGGATGAGTAGGTCCAAATTCGAAATGTCTTATTTTGAATAAAGCGATCACTATCTATCTATCTGTCTGTCTCTATCTCTACCTCTCTCTCACTTTACATCTGTTTATCTCTTTCTCATTCTCTCTCTCTATCTATCCCTGGGAGTTAGGATACCCGGAGCGGTGACGAGGCTGCGAGTCATAGAAAACGGGAAGCTACCTGGAGTGACTCACCTGCGCGGCTTCGTTGAATTGTTTTTTCTTTTAATTTTACTGTGTCTTAGTGTTATTTAATGCTATTTGATAAACATTTTCACGTTGTGTTTACAATGAGCCTAAGCCGAAAAAAGATCACCAAGTAATGAATTGTTGAAAGAAGAAACATTTTTTGTATGTGTGTGTGTGTGTGTGTGTGTGTGTGTGTGTGTGTGTGTGTGTGTGTGTGTGTGTGTGTGTGTGTGTGTGTGTGATGTATACATGCACAATCACACACACATATATAAACATATATACATACATACATATATATATATATATATATATATATATATATATATATATATATATATATGCATATATGTGTGGGGATGATATACAGTAAGTATACATATATACATACATACTTACATACACACACACACACACACACACACACACACACACACACACACACACACACACACACACACACACACACACACACACACACACACACACACACATATATATATATATATATATATATATATATATATATATATATATATATATAGAGAGAGAGAGAGAGAGAGAGAGAGAGAGAGAGAGAGAGAGAGAGAGAGAGAGAGAGAGAGATTATTCAGAAAATAGATGAAGGAATAGAAAGAGGATTGATTATAGGCATGGCGTATGCACGATGAAGGAAGCTTGAGAGAAAAAGATAAAAGGGAATATAGAAACATGGATAATCGGAAGGAGGAAGGACAAAGGATAAAAAATGACTGGTGATGAAGGGGAACTGAGACAGGGAAAGAGAGGCAGGAGGAGAGATGAATAGAAAGGAAGAGAAAGAGAGAGGGAGAAAGTAAAAATAAAAAAAAGAAAAGAGAGGAAAGAATTGTGGGAGAGAGAGAGAGCGAGAGAAAGAGAGGAAAAGATGGAGAGGCAGGATGAGTGAAAAGTAGAAAGGAAGAGAAAGAGAGAGGGAAAAAGTAATAAAAGGAAGAGAGAAGAGAGGAAAGGAGAGAGAGAGAGAGAGAGAGAGATTAATAAATGAACAAACAGAAATAAAGAACAAAACAAAATAGAAAGAAACTGACATAAAAATAAGGAAAGAAAGAAAAGAGAGGAAGAGACAAAGAAGTTCAAAGTCGCAAAAGAAGAGGTGGAGAGGGGGGGGGGGGGGGAGGGAGGTGTGAGGTGTCACGTTCGGAAACATCCAAAGAGATTCGTCAGACACATCTCGATCATGCGCACGCACACGCACTCTCGCTGACACATACGCACATACGCACATACAGACATTCACACATACGCACATACACACACATGCTCACACACACGCGCGCACACACATGCACACAAATACACACGCACACACACACACACACACTCCCCTTTCTCTCTTTATTCTCACCTTTATCTACAATTCTCCCTCTTCATTCTTCGTCGTTTTTTCTCTTTCTTCACCTTTAATTACTCTTCTTCCTCTTCCTGGTTCCCTTTTTAACAATCTTCTTTTCTTTTCCTTCTTTCCTTCCCCCCTTTATGTCATTCATCTCTTTTTCTTTTCCATCTTTCTTCTTTCTACCTTATACGCTCTTCAGTCTTTCTTGTCCTTTTGTTTTTTTTTTTTGTTTTCTCTCTATCTCTTATTCCCCTTCCTTTCTTATTTTCTTTCTCGTTTTTTCTCCTTTCAATCTGCTGCTTTGTTTCCTTCCCTTTACTTACTACTTCCTTTATTCCCCTTTTGCTTAATTCTCAGCCTTTCTTCACTTCCTTCATTCTCGTCTCCCTTTCTCCTCCTTTTCTTCAGGAAGTTACGTTTTGGGTAGCGTGGATTGACTGGATTACTTAATAAGTTATAACCAGATTTTTGTTTCTTTTTTACGAGGTGTGTCTGAGTGCTTCTAGCAGGATAACAAAAAGTTATTAACAGATTTTTGTGAAATGTTTACCAAAGGTTCGTCTTAGCCCAACTTAGATGCCACGCAACACACACACTCACTCACTTGCACGAGGGCAACAAATACACACACACAAAATATATATATATATATATATATATATATATATATATATATATATATATATATATATATATATATTACATAGGTTACATACACATACACACGGACACTTACATACACACACACACACGCAACACACACAATGAACACCTTCATTCACTCGAGGGCAACATATATACACACACAAGCGCGGACACATACAGATATACATAAGAATACACACGCGCACATGGACACAAAAACACATAAGAGCACACAAATGCTCATGGAAACACACACACGCGTACACGCACGGATACAGACAAACGTACACACACATCCACGGCGAGAGTAATCAGCAATTCAAAAAACCAATTCGCAACAATTTTGAATTGGTCGTCGTGGTCGAGTGGCTTCAGTACTGGCCTTGCAATTTTGGGATTCTTGGAATCTCCAGGTCGCAGGTTCGAGTCCCCACGGCGGCCGGTGTGTAACATGGCCGCGTTCCAACTGCTGGCCCAAACCCGATTTCATGGCGAGAAAAAGGACTATCTCCATGAGGATGTTAAACGCGGGTGCCTTGGGGGGTTCCAGGCCGGGTGGAAGTGGGGGGCTACTTCGGGATGAGCGTTCGGTCCGCGATTCACCTCCGCGTCTCGGAGGCGGATGGCGGCCCACGGGATTCCTGCAGATACTCCCTGCCGGTCACTGGCTTCGGAAAACGCCTGGTTACACATCTCTAAACCACTCGAACAGAAACACTCACATGTACACTCACACTAACACTCACGTATACACTCACACACACACACACACACACAAACACTCATACACTCAAATATATATATATACATTTACATTTATACTTACGTGTGTCGTTTCAAACATTTTCATATATTTTCCTGAGAGAGGGAAAGCGAGGCGGGAAGAGAGATGAATAGAAAGGAAGAGAAGAGAGAGGAGAAAAAAAAAAAAAAAAAGAGAGGAGGAGAGAATTGTGGGAGAGAGAGAGAGAGCGAGAGAAAAAGAGGAAGAGATGAAGAGGCAGGATGAGTGAAAAGTAGAAAGGAAGAGAAAGAGAGAAAAAAAGTAATAAAAGGAAGAGAGAAGAGAGGAAAGGAGAGGAAAAGAGAGAGAGAGAGAGAGAGAGAGATTAATAAATGAACAAACAGAAATAAAGAACAAAACAAAATAGAAAGACACTGACATAAAAATAAGAAAGTAAAGGAAAGAAGGAAGAGGCAAAGAAAAGAGGAAGAGACAAAGAAGTTCAAAGTCGCAAAAGAAGAGGTGGAGAGGGGGGAGGGGGGGGGGAGGGAGGTGTGAGGTGTCACGTTCGGAAACATCCAAAGAGATTCGTCAGACACATCTCGATCATGCGCACGCACACGCACTCTCGCTGACACATACGCACATACAGACATTCACACATACGCACATATACACACATGCTCACACACACCCGCGCACGCACATGCACACGCACACACACACACACACACACACACACACACACACACACACACACACATGCTCACACACACACGCGCGCGCGCGCGACATGTATATGAAACTATATGTTTTACTCGCTTTTTTTCTTTCTATCTTCATCTTTTTCTTAATCGTATAAAAAAAACACCTCTTTCCCTCTAACTTTATTTCTCCCTCTTTCTCTTTATTCTCACCTTTATCTGCAATTCTCCCCACTTCATTTTCGTTGTTTTGCTCTTTCTTCCCTTTATTACTCTTCTTCCTCCTCCTGGTTCCCTTTTTAACAGTCTTCTTTTCTTTTTCCTTCTTCTTTCTCTTCCCCCCTTTATGTCATTCATCTCTTTTTCTTCTCCCCTCTTTCTTCTTCTTCTGCCTTATACGCTCTTTCAGTCTTTCTTGTCCCTTTTCCTTGTTTTTTTTTGTTTTTTTTTGTTTTATCGTTCTCTCTCTATTTCTTATTCCCCTTTGCTTAATTCTCAGCCTTTCTTCACTTCCTTCATTCTCGTCTCCCTTTCTCCTCCTTTTCTTCAGGAAGTTACGTTTTGGGTAGCGTGGATTGACTGGATTAAAAAGTTATAACCAGATTTTTTTTTTTTTTTTTACCAGATTGTCTGAGTGCTTCTAGCAGGATAACAAAAAGTTATTAACAGATTTTTGTGAAATGTTTACCAAAGGTGGTCTTAGCCCAACTTAGATGCACGCAACACACACACACTCACTCACTTGCACGAGGGCAACAAATACACACACATATATTATATATATATATATATATATATATATATATATGTATATGTATATATATACACTAGGTTACATACACACATACACACGGACACACATACACACACACACACAACACACACAGATGAACACCTTCATTCACACGAGGGCAACATATATACACACAAGCGCGGACACATATACAGATATACATAAGAATACACACGCGCACATGGACACAAAAAAACATAAGAGCACACACATGCTCATGGAAACACACACGCACACGTACACGCACGGGTACAGACAAACGTACACACACATCCACGGCGAGAGTAATCAGCAATTCAAAAATCCATTCGCAACAAATTTGAATTGGTCGTCGTGGTCGAGTGGCTTCAGTACTGGCCTTGCAATTTTGGGATTCTTGGAATCTCCAGGTCGCAGGTTCGAGTCCCCACGGCGGCCGGTGTGTAACATGGCCGCGTTCCAACTGCTGGCCCAAACCCGATTTCATGGCGAGAAAAAGGACTATCTCCATGAGGATGTTAAACGCGGGTGCCTTGGGGGGTTCCAGGCCGGGGTGGAAGTGGGGGGCTACTTCGGGATGAGCGTTCGGTCCGCGATTCACCTCCGCGTCTCGGAGGCGGATGGCGGCCCACGGGATTCCTGCAGATACTCCCTGCCGGTCACTGGCTTCGGAAAACGCCTGGTTACACATCTCTAAACCACTCGAACAGAAACACTCACACTAACACTCACACTAACACTCACGTCACACACACACACTCACATGTACACTCACACAAAAACACTCATATATACACTCAGATATATATATATATATACATTTACATTTATACTCACGTGTGTAGTTTCAAACATTTTCATATATTTTCCTTTAACACGATTCAGCTCTAAAAATATTAGTTAAAAGATGAATAAAGGCCAAATTGATAATGGTAATAATGATAATAATAATGAAATGAATGAGTCGAGTTACATATGCATTCATTATAAATGAATAAATAAATAAATAAATAATATACATAGTATATTAATATATATATATATATATATATATAATATATTTACTATATATATGATGTATATAATTATATATATATACTACATGTAATCATGTATATAGATATATATATACTTAGTATATATACTAAATAATATGATATATATACATATCTACATATATTTATAAACGTTTATGGTGCACAGACGAGAGTTTACATCATATACGAATACATTCGATATCTATACATACATACATGCAACTAGTAAATATATATAATAATATATATATATATATATATATATATTATTAATATATATATCAATGCATGCATGGATATATTATCCGAATGTATGCATATGTAACTCTCTTCATCTTTCTCTTTCCCTAGACGTGCACACACACACACCCACGCCACACACACACACACACACACACACCACACACACACACACAGCACACACACGCACACACCCAACACACACATACACACCACACAACACACCACACACAACACACACACACACACACACACACACAAACACACACACACACACACCACACACACA
>NW_020870005.1:86279-91279 GCF_003789085.1 Penaeus vannamei
CCCTCTCCTCACCCTCTATTTCCCTCCCTCCTTCCTCCTCTCTCATCTCTCCCTCTATCTCCCTCCCTCCCTCCCCTCCTCTCCCTACTTCTTTCTCCCTCCACTCCTCTCCCTACTTCTTTCTCCCTCAACACAAACACATAAACAGCCTATCCATTTTTGAAGCTCTCATCTCCCTCCATCTCCTTCCGTCCCTCCCTTCCTCCTCTCTTCTCTCCCTGTATCTCCCTCCTCTCCCTTCCCTCCTCTCTCATCTCTCCCTCTCCCTCCTCCCTCCCTCCTTCCTCCTTCTCATCTCTCCTTCTATCTTCCCTCTTTCTTTCCCTCAATCTCCCTCCTCCTCTCTCATCTCTCCCTCTCTCTCCCTCCCTCCCTTCCCTCCCCTCTCCTTATTTCTTTCTCACTCACACACAAACACATTACACAGCCTATCCATTTTGTAGCTCTCAAATTCCTTCCTTCCCTCCCTCGTTCCTCTCTCATCTCTCCCTCTATCTCCCTCCCTCCCTCCCTCCTTCTCTCTTATCTCCCCTCTATCTCCCTCCTCTCCCTACTTCTTCTCCGCATCTTTCCCTCCCCCCCTCTCCCCACTTCTTTCTCCCTCACACACAAACACACAAACAGCCTATCCATTTTGAAGCTCTCAATGTCACTTGGGTTTCCACCTTTGTGTCTAACAAGGTATAAGCTGCTCCTCTTTCTTCTCCTTTTCTTCTGAGATCTCTGTCTTCCTAATACCCCCCCCCCCCCCCTGTATTAGATTACCTTGTCCTTGAAGATGTTGTGGAACGTAAATAAAAAAGATTTTCCTTCTGTCTTCCTTTCTTCTACGTAATATTACTTGATCTTGTTCGTAGTTCTTAATATTCAGCGTCTTCTTAAAACCTTTGTCTTCTTGTCTTCCTTTCTCTACGTAATATTACTTGACCTCGTTCGTAATTCTTCTATTCAGCTTATTCTTCAAGCCTTCGCATTTTTCGTCTCTTTACAAAATGGGTCTCAACGTTACCAAACTTTCTCCATTTAGTTTCCTTTTTTTCGGTCTTTTTTTTTTTTATTATTTTTTTTTTTGGGTGGATTTGCATCGCAGAAACTACCTCCGTCCCATATAAACACACATCTTGTAGTCATAACCCCCCAAAAAACAAACAAACTTTTCCCTTTCTTCTTTTATTTTGAAGACGGGGGGAAAGAAATGTTTATTTAACCAGTCTCTCGGAATTCTCTCACAGATGCCGAAGACTCTCTCGCATTTCGTCTTAAAATAGAGAGGGTCTTCCCTTTGGTTCTCAACCTGCAATCTGCTGTAGTTTTTTTGCGAAGAAGATGGACGTGGTATATATATCTGTTGGCAAGCGCTTTATTGCTTGCGTTTTGTTCAATGAACCCTTTTCTGTTGCACTGAACCCCGTTTTCTGTTGTTCTGTTGCACTCTGAACCCCGTTTTCTGTTGCACTCTGAACCCCGTTTTCTGTTGGACCCCGTTTTCTGTTGCGTTCTGAGACTCCTTCGCTCCGTTTTCTATGCCGTGGAGATCTCGTTTTCTATGATCCGCTGTTGAGGTCTGATTGTTATTATTATTTCTTTTTCTTCCTTTTTTTATTGTAAATTATCATATTTTTTTTGTAAGATTTTATTTTTTTCTTTTCTTTTCTCTTCTTCCGTTCTTCCATCCTCATCACCCTCCCTGTCATCTCCCATTCATCAACCTCCTCTTTAACCCTGTCTCCTCCTCAAGAGATTCAAATCCAACATTGTATTCTCTCCCGAACGAAGGAAATTAAGCAACGTCAACGGCACCGCAAATCCCCCTCCCCCCCCCCCAAACCCCCATCCCCACCCTCTCTCGGTCGTCGAACCACGTGACTAATTTCAGCTCTGACGTTTCGGACGCTAAGACTGATTACCTTTTCGTCGCTTAAGGTCCGTTGATTTTAATGGGCCGTCGGATGGATCTGTTCATATGTTGTATATACAAACGGGGTTTAGTGCAGGTGTGCATATATACATGTACATACATATATATATATGCATACATATATCATACATATACATGCATATATACATATATACATATATATAATACATACATGTGTACATACATATACATACATACACACATACATAATACATACCATATACAGACATGTACATACATACATACACATACGTACATACATACACTACATACATACATACAGTACAAACATACATATATACATACATACAAACATAATGTACATACATACATATAACATACATAACATAATACATAACATACATACATAAATACATACATACATTTATACATAAACAATGCCACACATACACACACACACACACTCACACACAACACACACACACACATACACATACGTACATGTGTGCGCGTTGAGAAACATGATCTACCCATCTACCCTAATCTCTCCTCCTCTTTAGCTCTGTTGGGGAACTTCCAACGATAACGGAATCACAATAAAAGCTTTTCCCAAACCTCCCCAAGTTCAGGGAAGTTTCACTCGCCGCCACAATGTTATTCTAACTCGAGGAATGGAATCTTGGTGTCGAGTTTCAGCCATCGCAGTTGGTTTCAATAGGGAGAGGGAAGCAGAAGGGAGGATTCGATGCTCTATAGTCTCTAAAAACCCTTATAGTTGCACGGTTTCTGTTCGTGGATCAAAAAGGATCCGAAACCTTTGATAATTTTTTGTTGATGCTCTTTTGTTTCCCTCGGGACGAGTCGGTTCTGGGGTTTATTGTTTTGAGCGAAGATGCTCTCTCTGTCTCTGTCTCTCTCTCTCTTCTCTCTCTCTCTCTCTCTATCTATCTATCTATCTATCTATCTATCGCTCGCTCATTCTCTCTCTCTCTCTCTCTCTCTCTCTCTCTCTCTCTCTCTCTCTCTCTCTCTCTCTCTCTCTCTCTCTTCACTGCTCTCTCTCATCTCTCTCTCTTCTTCTTTCTCCCTCTCTCTCTCTATCTCTATCTCTCTCCTCTCTCTCTCCTCTCTCTCTCTCTTCTCTACTCTTCTCTCTCTCTCTCTCTTTTCTCATCTCTCTCTCTCTCTCTCTCTCTCTTTCCTCTCTCTCTCTCTCTCTCTCTCTCTCTCTCTCTTCTTCTCTCTCCTCTCCTTTTTATCCCTTTCTTTCTCTTTCTCTCCTCTCTCACTCTTTCCTCTTCTCTTCTCTCTCTCTCTCTCTCTCTCTCTCCTCTCTCTCTCTCTCTCCTCCTCCTCTCTCTCTCTCTCTCTCTCTCTCCTCTCCTCTTCTCTCTCCTCTCCCTCTCCCTCTCCCTCTCCCTCCCTCCCTCCCTCCCTCTCTCCCTCCCTCTCTCTCTCTCTCTCTCGCCATCTGATATTTTTGCAGTAACAATTTGCAAATTAGTGTCAACCCAGGATTGATGAATATTAATCCGCAATAAAAATGCTTATAATCACTGAATATTTTTTGTCACATTTTCTACATCGACGGGACTTCTAATGCGTATTAAATTGTTTTTATATATAACTGATTAAAGTGGGATTTGTAAAAGCCTGTTTTTGTTTAGTAAGGACAATTCAAAGCATGTTTGCAATGATGATGATAATGCTATTATTAATAATCTTAATGATGATAATAATAAGGATGATTTATAATCATAATGATAAAAATGATAATGATTATGATAGTGATAATGGCAATGGTGATGAATATGATGATAATAATAGCAATGATGATGATACTAATGATGGTAATAATAACAATGATAATATCAATAATAATAATACCAATACTAACATTTTATTATAATCACCGTCTTTATTACTATCATTATTATCATGATTAATAATGATGATGATTATTATAAAGGTGACAACACTTGCAATAATAACAACAATAATATAATGATATTGATATTAATAATAACAACAACTGCAATAATAAGAACAACAATAATGATATTGATATTAATAATGATATTAGATTGAAATAGTGACCCCTACTCTTACATTTTCTGTTATTTCCTCGGGCGAACAAATGATCAATGCCCCCTTTCTAACTTTCGTGATTTTCCTTCGTCCATTTTTCATCTATATATATATAGAGTTACGTTTCCATTTATTCCTTGGCGTGATAGGAATTGTCTCAGACTAATGCCGTTGCTGTATCCACGTCTAAAATTATAGGAGAAAAAAGAAAAAAAGAAAGACAGTGGGGATGACCGAAAATATGATAATGGTAATGAAGATAAAATAAAATAACAACAACAATAACAATTATAGTAATAAGGATGATGGTAATAATAATAGCTTTAATAAAGATAGTATTAATAATAACAATGATAATAATAATGATAATAATAATAATAATATAAAATGATGAATAATAGTAATAATAATGATAATAATATAGTAATAGTAATAATAATAATGTAATAACAATGATAATGATAATAAATGATAATGATAATAATGATAAAAGAGATAACAACGATAACAAATAAACGTAATAATACTGAATAATGATAATGATAACCATAGCAACAACAGCAACAACAGCGATAGCATAAATGACACAGGATCAAAATGTTGCAGAAAATTTCACTGCATAATTGCCTGCAACGCACAAACCACCCTGCCTGTGCGTGCAAGCAAGGTAATCTCAGATCATGCAATGGCTTTACGTCTTTCCTTGGGTCAGTGTTGCAAGGTTTGTGTAGTTTGTGTGTGAGAGTATGTTTGGAGGTGTATGTGTTTGCAGGGGTGGAGGGGGTACTTAGATATATATATGGATGTGTGTGTTTTGTGTGTTTGTGGGTATGTTTTGTGTTTGTGTGTGTGTGTTTGGGTATGTTTGTGTGTGTGTGTTTGTGTGTGTGTGGGTATGGTGTTTGGTGTTGTGTGTGTTTGTGTGTTTGTTTGTGTGGGTATGTTTGTGTGTTGTGTTGTGTGTGTGTGTATGTGTGTGGGGTATGTTTTGTTTGTGTGTTTTGTGTTTGTGTGTGTGTGTGTGTGTGTGTAT
>NW_020870005.1:93779-95774 GCF_003789085.1 Penaeus vannamei
TCCCTTCTTTTTATTTTCTTCCCCCTTTTCTTTCTCTTTATCTATCTATCTGTCTCACTCCCTCTCTTTCTCTTCCTCTCCCTTTCTCTCTGAACGCCAACATTCAAACAATTTATGATGATAGAGGAAATCACAGAAAAGAAATAAAGATAAGAATAGATAAATAAACAAAATAAAGATAGAAATAAAGATAAATAAAGATAGAAATAAAACATATCATAGATAAATAAAGAAAAACCCGAAAAAAATAACCGATTTCCTCATTTCTGAATACATTTTAGCGACTGAAAAAGCAACATGAAAACAAGGGGTAAATATGCAGCGGTCAACAGCTGATTACCTTTTTATGTAAACAAATAAAATTAAGCGAGTGTAATTAGCAGGTTAATTGGGCTTAATTAGCAGTAATTACGCTCGCTACCCGTATACCCTTAACTGGATAGCATCATATTCTTATTGAGGAAATCAAAAAGTTTTTTCTACGGGATAAATATCTGATAAAGTTGATATTCGGGATTTTGTTTCTGCCTTAGTGTGCACACACACACACACACACACACACACACACACACCACACACAACACCACACACACACACACACACACACACACACACACACACACACACACACACACACACACACACATCACACACACACACATACATATTCCAGCAATTCGAATATATATCAGATGCTTAACATTATGTGTATATATATAGATATGTGTGTGTGTGTGTGTGTGTGTGTGTGTGTGTGTGTGTGTGTGTGTGTGTGTGTGTGTGTGTGTGTGTGTGTGTGTGTGTGTGTGTGTGGATGGATGGAATGATGAAACGAAAAGAAGCCGTATAGATAGATAGATAAAAAAAGATAGATAGATAGATACTGACAGGAAAGACAGGCAACACAGACAGCTAGATAGATAAACAGATAGATAAAGATATAGCTAAAAGGATAGATAGGTAGAGAAAGAGAGAGATAGAAATATAAACAACAAGCTAGCTATATGTATATAGACATACATAAACATACATACATACATACATACATACATACATACATAGATACATACATACATACATACACATACATAGATACATAGACAAGTAGATAGATATCGATATGGATAAAGATTGATAGACATATAAAAAGATAAATACATATATACACGTAAATAGCTAGCTAACCAACATTAGAGATACATACATACACACAAACAAACAACATCAACACATAAAACATTCCGATAGACAGACAGACAGACAAATAGACAAACATCAATCACATATCAATGCTACCATTTCTTCCCCGCAACAAATCTTTCCCTGAACTTTAAAAAAAAAAAAAAAAAAAAAAAGCCTTTTTCGAACTTTTTTTTTTTTTTTTTTTACTTTTGAAATTAAACGTTGAAAAGCAATCCGGAGTTTCATACGAGCGTGTAATGCAATGTATTAAGGAAAGCGATATACGAGATGTAAGAAAGTTCTCGTTATTAATGCTTATAAGGATGCACATGTTTTGTAAAATGAATATATGTGTTAGATCATATTAAAACAATCTGATTAATTGGAATATGATGATATGTAATATAAACACTTACATAGTAATAGACTACCCATACGTCAGTAACCATATAAGAAGGAGGGAGAGAGAGGGAGAAAAAGAGGGAGGGAGAGGGAGAAGGGAGGGGAAGGAAGAGGGAGGGAGACGGGGGGAGGAGAGAGAGAGTATGGGAGGTAATGGGAGGTGAGGGAGGAGGGTGGAGGGAGGGAGGCGAGTGGAGGAAGAGAGAGAGGGGAGAAAAGGGAGAAGGGGAGGTGGGGAGGAGGGGGAGGGAAGGAGAGAGAGAATGCGGAGGAGGGAGGGAGAGACGAGAGAGGAGAGAGAAGAGAGAGAGAGAGAGAGAGAGAGAGAGAGAGAGAGAGAGCAGAGAGAGAGAGAGAGAGAGAGAAAGAGAGGGAGAGAGAGAGAGAGGGAGGGGATAGAGAGAGAAATAA
>NW_020870005.1:105632-108132 GCF_003789085.1 Penaeus vannamei
TTGTTTGAGATCTTTTTTTTTTTTTTCTTTTTTATTTGTTTTCTTCTCTCTCTCTCTCTCTCTCTCTCTCTCTCTCTCTCTCTCTCTCCTCTCTCTCTCTCTCTCTCTCTCTCTCTCTCTCTCTCTCTCTCTCTCTCTCCTCTCTCCTCTCTCCCTCCCTCTCCCTCCTCTCCTCTCCCTCTCCCTTCCCTCTCTCCCTCCCTCTCCCTCTCCCTCTCCCTCCCTCCCCCTCCCCTCTCTCCCTCTCCCTCTCCCTCTCCCACCCAAAATCTCTCCCTCGGGCGAACGTGCTCCAGGTCCGAACGCGCGCCTCGCCACAGGCTGACTGTACTTTTTCATCGTTAATCTCGTGAGCAAGCGAGATGGTCACGTGCTTTGCATTTTCTTTGTCTCTCTCTCTCTCTCTCTTCTATCTTTTTTTTCAACTTCTTTTTCTCACTCTTATATATCTATTTGTTTTGCTTATCTATCTGTTTGTTTACCTATCTATTTGTTTACCTATCTATCTATCTGCCTCTATCTATCTATCTGATTGTCTTCCTCTATCTCCTTCTCCTTTCTGTCTTTTCTGCCCCTCCCTCCCTCTTTCGCTACATTTTTCCCCTTCCCTGTCTTCCTACCATCCGCTCTTCCAAGGTATCAGAGAGAAAAGAAAAGAAAGAAATGATCAAACAACCCTATCTTACAACTACCATTACCACACTATCTTACAACAACCATCATCACAACTACCATTATCACACCATCTTACACCTATCATTATCACACATTCAACACACTACCATTATCACACCATCTTACATACTTATCACTCTTACCACACACCATCTTACCGTATCACAATACATTATCACACCATCTTACATCACTAACTACCATTATCACACCATCTTACAACTACCATTATCACACCATCTTACAACCCACACATCACAACTACCACACACCCACACATCATACTTATCACACCATCTCACCATCACTAACTACCATTATCACACCATCTCACAACTACCACCATCACAACTACCATTATCACACCATCTTACAACCACCACCATCACAACTACCATTATCACACTACCTTGCAACTACCATTATCCCCAGCTAAGCATTACTCTCCCCGACCTGCTTTTTCACGCGCCCCCGACTGTTGTTCTTTCTCTTTCTATTCTTTCATCCTCAAAGACAACCGCGTAGCCAAAATGATTACGTAAAAGTGTGAGCACGAAAGAAAACAGACAAACAAACTCGGTATAACGAACGCGATAACGTAAAAAAATCTTTGATAATTACCTAAGGAATAAAGAGGACAGGGCATGACTAGCAAGACACAGTCGCGAGGGTTGTATAACACTTGCGATGTGCAAGATGAGAAAGGAGGAGGGAAGGAGGGAGGGAGGGGAGGGAAGGATGGGGGAAAGAGAGGGGAAGGAGGGGGGGAGGGAAGAAAGGAAGGATGGGAAGGGAGAAGGGGAAGGAGGGAGGGATGGGAAGGAGGAAGGGAGGGATGGAAGGACGGAGGAAGGAGAGAGAGAGAGAGAAATAAAAACTTTTATTTCGTTTTTTTCTTCGTTTCTTTCTTTTCTTTCTCTCTCAAACCTTGGAAGAACGGGAAGGGAAAAAATGTAGCGAGAGAGGGAGGAGGGGGAGAAAAGACAGAAACGAGGAGATAGAGGAAGATAATCAGATAGACAGACAGATGAATACATAGATAACTATTGGTAGTTGTAAGATGGTGTGACAATGGTAGTTAGTGATAATGGTAGTTGTGTATGGTGTAATGATAGTAGAAATGATAATGGTCATGTATGATGGTTGTCATGCGATAACAGTGATAATGACAATAGTTGATAATAGTAATGATAAAATCGCAGTTATACATTGGTTATAACAACAACAACAACAACAACAAAACAATTAATGAGTGATTATAATAACAGTAATGATAATGATAATATAAATCATTAGTAATAAAGTTGATGATGGTTGTGGTAGCATGAGTATTAGCAATGCCAATAATAATGTTGATAACAATAATTTTAATAGAAAACTAGACGAGAAGAAGAAACTAAATGAAACTAAATGATAAACCGAGACAAAATGAAAAGGTGGAAGGTTGGAGGAATAGCCGGATGTGAAGAGAAATAGCAAATGTCGAAAGAAAGGCGTGGAGAAAATGATGAAGATGGAACACAGAACAACAATAAAAAAAAGAACAGAAATGGAGAATACTAAACAAGAAAAGAGACGGAAAATGACGAATGCTTGTTCGTTAAGATAATTGAAAATGGGAGATATAAAGCGAGAGAGAGAGAAATAGAGAGTGTGAGTGAGTGAATGAATGAGTAAGAGTGAGTGAATGACTGAGTGAAAGTGTGAGTGAGTTAAGGTGTTGTCACACTAGCACTTTTTCTGTATTTTTTATTTTATTATTATTTTTTTTTACAATTTTCCGAAATTTTGTCCATTTTTGAGCGCATTGTCGATTTTCAGGTCA
>NW_020870005.1:124573-134573 GCF_003789085.1 Penaeus vannamei
TTGTTGCTCTCGTGATCGTTTTCTTATTATTGTTGTCGTTTTCATGGTCATTTTGTTGTTATTGTTATTATTGATTTCGTGGTCGATTGCTTGTTATTGTTGTTATTTTTGTTTTTATTGTTGATTTCGTGGTCGTTTTCTTGTTGTTACTGTTGTAGTCAGGCTTCCCTTACAGAACAGCTCCCGACGCGGCACAGGTTGGCAATCCTTTCACGGGTCCCGCCACAACAGCTGTGGCGTTGTCTCTACAACACCCCGAGCCTCTCACTCCTCGGCAGTAGGCGCGATAGGCGGGAGGTCGTGTCACTTGTACAACAGGTGTGGGCTGTTTTGTGTTTAGTATGCGCGGAGGGAGAAGGGGGAGGGTGGGAGGGTGGGAGGGAGGAGGGAGGAGGGAGGAGGGTAGGAGGGGTAGGAGGGTAGGAGAGGTAGAGAGGGTAGGAGGGTAGGAGGGTAGGAGGAGGGGGGAGGGTGGGAGGGAGGGAGGAAGGGTGGAGGGAGGAGGAAGGAGTGGGGGGAGGAGAAGGGAGGGAGGAGGGAGGAAGGTGGGAGGGAGGAAGGAAGGAAGGAGAAGGAAGGAGGAAGGAAGGAAGGGAGGGAGGGAGGGAGGGAAAGAAGGATGATGGAAGGGAGAAATCGTGTGCTTTGAGGGGCATGGTGTTAGACTGTTGTTTCTGCGCTGCCTAACGAGGGGCGGGGTAGAAGGGCGTTCCCAGACTGTTTGGCCTGGGTTGTGACACCTTTGAGGCTTTTGTCTTGTGTTTTTTCGGTGGATTTTGTTGTTGTTGTTAGAGTATGTATATTTTATGTGTCTGTCCTGGGTATGACGTTAGACTGCATCCTGGGGTGTCCCTGAGCAAGGATAGTACCCGATTAGCTCTCCGTGCTAAGAATACGGTGAAGCTGTTGGCAGGAGGACAGTGGATTTCATGGAGGGTTAGGAAGATAGTCTTTCAGATTGCTTTCGTGAACTATGTCTAGCGTAAATATGCAGCTGGAAATATACGGTAGAGATAAAGCGTCTACTCAACAGGAACTGCGAGCAAAGAAAGGGGTCTCTTCTTTGTTTCAAACCAACCCCCTGACTACTCTCCATGATACAGAGTGAAGTGGAGAACTACGGCGGTTTATTTTGAATTTTTTGAATGGTCCTTTAGAGGATGGTTACGGGATGTGTGCTAGATGATCTTGCTTTGGCAGGTGTGAGGACATATATTTCATCATTATATCGACCCCCACCCCTATATATACATACATATAATATTATATATATATATATATATATATATATATATATATATATATATATGTAAATCAGTGATATATCGTTGAACAACTGATCATGCCTTTATCAGCCATTGGTCTAAAAAAATATAATAAAAAAAACGCGCGCGCGCACACACACACACACACACACACACGCACACGCACACCACACGCACACGCACACGCACACGCACACGCACACGCACGCACACACACACACACACACACCCACACACACCACACACACACACACACACACACACACACACACACACACACACACACACACACACACACACAAACACACAAACACCCCTCCACCCCACCCACCCCCCCCCCCCCCAAAAAAAAAAAAAAAAAAAAAAAAACGGCCAGGCACGGTATAACAGAGAAGCGCCACAGAGCCCCAGGGAGCGCTTTCCACCTCAGCTGTCCTCCCGCCCACGCCCTTAGAATCCCGACGACGCCCGTGATGGAGTGACATGTGGGTAGTGTATAGAGTGTATGGAGAGGTGTTTTTGCGGTCATTTCATTTTGTTGTTGATAATAATGTTATTTGTGAACCGTATTCATGTTGACAATTGTAGAAAAGGTATGAATGAGAATTAATATCTTCACAATACAAGAGATGTATTTAACCGGTTTCGAATATTTCTTCGTCAGAAAGATATATCACTATGTATTCGAAACCGTTTAAATACATTTGTATTGTGGAGATATTTATGCTCATTCATACATTTTTTTTCTACAATGTTATTTGTTTTAAATTCTTGGTGTTGATTTATCTCTTATTTATTATTTGATCTATTTTATTTTATTTTATTATTTGATCTATTTTATTTATTAATTTATCTATTTTATTGATTATTTTATCTATTGTATTGATTATTTTATCTATTTTATTGATTTTTTATCTACTTTATTTTATTTTATTATTTTATCTATTTTATTTATTATTTCATTTTATTATTTTATCCATTTTAATTATGATTTTATTTATTTCATCTATTTTATTTTATTTTATCTATTTTATTTATTTTATCTATTTTATCTATTATTTTATTTATTTTATCTATTTTATTTATTATTTTATCTATTTTATTTATTATTTTATTTATTATTTTATCTATTTTATCTATTTTATTTATTATTTTATCTATTTTATTTATTTTATCTATTTTATTTATTTTCATTACCATTATTTTTGTTGTTGTTTTTAATCTTTGAATTTGGCTTGATGTTCTCCCTTTTTTATTAGTTAATTTTATTTATTTATTTTCTCTATCTTGCCGGCAATCATAGATTTGGATTTTCCTTTTTCTTAATTTCTTATCAATTTTTCTATCTTTCTTCTTACAGCGTTGCTTATCCTTTCTTTATTTTCCCTTTGTTCATAGCTACAATTATCTAATTGTTGTTGTGTACTGTTGTTAATTTTGTTGTTAATTGTTGTTGTTAATATGGATTTTGGTAACATAACAATAACAACATCCATAATAACTGTAATTTTGTTATAGTATTGGTAATTATTAGGTTAATGGTAATAATGATGATAACGGTAGAGGAGATAATAGCAATAGCATCGTTAATCGTAATCATAATAGCGATAATGAAGATCATAATAAGAATAATTGTGGTATTAGCGGTATGATGGAGATAAAATAAAATAAAATAAAAAAATAAAAATGCGAAATTCATCAGAAACCGCCAATACTTAGCAATAAGATGGTGATAATAAAAATAATTTGAAAAAATAAAATCAAATGCGAAATTCATCAGAAACCGCAAATATTTCTCACAGCAACACATTTCGAGTGATAAAGAAACTTCTGAAATTATTTCATCATAATCTTATTTATTATTCATAAATGCATAACTTTTGTCGTTCGTCGGAAATACACTTTGCTCAAACTTTTTAATACCTCCATTTTTTTTTGTTTTGTTTTCTCTACCTTGTGTTTTTTTTTCTTCTTCTAAATATGGTAAAATTATAATGAGAATGATGATGAATGAGTGAGAGAGAGTGAGAGAGAGAGAGAGAGAGAGAGAGAGAGAGAGAGAGAGAGAGAGAGAGAGAGAGAGAGAGAGAGAGAGAGAGAGAGAGAGAGAGAGAGAGAGAGAGAGAGAGAGAGAGAGATAGAGAGATAGAGAGATAGAGAGATAGAGAGATAGAGATAGTAAGTGAGTGCGTGAGTTAGAGAGAAAGTGAGTTAGAGAGAGACAGAAAAGAGTGAGTAAGAGTGAGAGAGAGTAAGTGAAGAAGAAAGTGAGAGCGAGAGAGTGAGTGAGAGAGTGATAGTGTGTGCATGGGAGAGAATGTATGAGTGAGTGAGTGAGTGAGTAAGAGAGAGAGAGAGAGAGAACGGAAGAGAGACAGAGAGAGACAGAGAGAAATAACTTGTGTGTATGTGTGAATGAGTGTGTGTGAGAGTGAGAGTATGTATGTATGTATGTGTGTGCAAATGTAAGTGTACTTGTGAGAATGAGTGTGAGTGTCCGAATGAGAGAATGAGTAAGCGTAAGTGTCAGAAAGTGAGTGCAAGTGAGAGTGTGAGCGAGTGAATGTGAACGTGTGAGAATGAGAGTAAAAGTGAGAGTGAGAGAGGAAATAAGTGTCCAACGCCAAGCTGGTAAAAACAAAAACAAGGATTGCATATTAACCCTTTACTTTGTATGCAAGCATTGATAATGTACAAAAATGACTGAAACACTATTTACAAAAATATTCAAGCAGAACATTCACTTTTTTGTATATGCAACATTCTCAGTGCGACTAGACACAAAAATATATATGTGTATATAAAGTAAATCCGTTTCTTATCTGGTAATTTACAAAATAAATCGTATTTTTTCTTCACCGTACATGAAAGAAAATGAAAACAATAGAGTAATTATTTTTATATTTATCACAATAATTTCTTTTAAAAAACAAAAGGCTTCGAATTGAAGTCTGTCGACTGAACTGAGAGAAAAAGGCAAGAAAAAAAATTACAAAAAACATGAATTAAAAACAATGACATTAAAATTAAACATGAATTTGTAACTTCTTTTGAAGACGACATGCACTTCGATGTGTTATATATTATATAATAATATATATATATATATATATATATATAATATATATATATATATATTTAAGGGTCAGGGAAATAAATAAGTATAACAAAGATGAAAAAGGTTTTAAATTCGAAGGCTAATTAATACCATTTTCGCTCTCACACTGTGATTCAGAACAGACAGACATATATTGAGTACACGTTACATTATATCATGAGGGGGAAAAGGCCTCTATCAACACTGATATATATATATATATATATATATATATATATATATATATATATATATATATATATAATATATATATATATATATATATGAGAGGCTCCGGACTGGGCTGTAAGACTAGAACGCAAGGCAGAGAGCCTGCATAATTTTCCCACTCTTCTCTCGAAATATATTTAAACATTTATATCATTAAGTTATTTAACATACTGGGCTTTATATGAACAGGATATTAGTTCACCATCACTCAAACACAGCTTCGTTGTGAACAGTAGAGTTTTGAACAAACGCGAAGAAATAAGAAAGGGACTATATAACGCTTCTAAAATGTTCAAAAACAGCTGATTTAAGTATCAAAACAAGATGCACATTTTTTTTCTTCTCTCTCCCTAAACTTTTAAGGGAGTTTAAAAGTTAGCAAAACACTTTCATTATTCATTCTCAAGGATGTAAGACTAAACTCTCCTATTCTCCTTATTTTTTTCCATGTCTTTCTCTTCTTCTTTCTCTTCTTATTTCTTTCTTTTCTTATTTACACTTTTGTCGTAGTATTTCTTCGTTTGTCTTGCTGACTTTGGGTATAAAAGGGAGAGCGAAGAAGAGAGATGGAGGTGGGGAAGTGAATAGATAGAAGGGGAAGGGGAGGGGGGAAGGGCGAGGAAGAGGGAGAGAGAAGGAGGAGGGGGGAAGGAGAGAGAAGGAGGAGAGAGGGAGGAGGGGGGAAGAGGAAGAGAGAATGAGAGGGGAAGAGAAGAGAGGAGAGGAGGAGGAGGAGAAAGAGGAGAGAGGAGGAAGGAGGAGGGGGAAGAGGAAGAGAGGTGGGAAGGAGGAGGGGAGGGACAAGGCTACTGGAGGGGGGGGGAGTTCTCCTGACCTCTTCTTCTCATTGAGTCTCAAAGAGGGATATCTTACAGGTACTTTTGTATTGTTTTCTTTTGTCATTTTGTACGTATCATCACCTCTTTTCTTCTCTCTCATATGGGCTCATTTTTTTTTCTCTTTCTCTCCCTCTTCTTCCTTTTTATTTTCAGTTTTTTTTGTTCCTTTTCAACTCGTTCCTTTCGTGTTATTTTCATTTTCTCTTCTACTTCCTCTTCCTTTTTTTTATTCTTCTCTTTCTTTCACATTTTTTCCTCCTCCTCAGGTATTCCAAACAATTTATTCTTCGCTTAAATTTCATTTTTCTTATTTTCTTTATATTTTCTGTTTCTCCAATATCACCTCTTTCTCCTTCTTCTTTATGTTTTTCTTCTGCTTCTCCTCTTCTGCTTTTCCTATCTTCTTCCATTTCCCATTTTCTTCTTTTCCTTTTCCTTTATTCGGAGGAGGTGGGAGGGGGAGGAGGGGGAGACAGACAAGGAAAGGAAGAAAGAACAAACTGGAAAGAATATTTTCTAAAAAAAAAAAAAAAAAAACGCGAACTTACCAATAATAATAATAATAATAATAATAATAATAATAATAATAATAATAATAATAATAATAATAATAATAATAATAATAATAATAATAATAATAATAATAATAATAATAATAATAATAATAATAATAATAATAATAATAATAATAATAAAAACATAGATCTCTTTATATAACATAAATAAAGGGAAGAATTAGAGCTATCAATTTAATACAAGCACGAATGGTGTGAAGAGATAGAAGGGAGAGAGAGGGTGAGGAGAAGAGAGAAAATTGAAACAGAAAGGAAATTGACAATGAGAAATAATAAGACGGAGAGAGAGAGAGAGGGAGAGAGAGAGAGAGGAGAGAGAGAGAGAGAGAGAGAGAGAGAGAGAGAGAGAGAGAGAGAGAGAGAGAGAGAGAGAGAGAGAGAGAGAAATAAAGAAAGAGAGAGAAAGAGAAAAAGGAAATAAATATAAACAAGGCAAAAAAAAATCAATTATCGGCGAAAACACTTTTGAACATCCTACACTTAGACGAAAAAAATAATTCATAGCCACAAACATAACATCAAAAGCGAATGAAAGACAAGCTTAAAAAATATTACAAAAAACATTTTTTTTACATATATATATACACAAAACAACCTGCCAGAGAGACGAGAGACTTCATACAAAAGAGAGGCGCAAAAAACAGAAGCAACAAGAAACGAAAAGAAGAGAGAACTAGAAAAAGGCGATGATAAAGACAGAACTAGAAACGAATATAAAGAGAGAACTAGAAAAAGACGAAGATAAAGAGAGAACTGAAATAAGAGAGAGAAAAAAGACTAAGAAGAACTAGAAAAGACGAAGATAAAGAGAGAACCAAAAAAAAGCGACATAAGAGAGAACTAGAAAAAAAGGCGAAGATAAAGAGAGAACCAGAAAAAAGGCGAAGATAAAGAGAGAACTAGAAGAAAGCGAAGATAAAGTGTAGACAAGGGAGAAACAAGAGGACGGGGGCGATGTCCAGCGGGGGGGCGAAGTCAGTCAGCAAGAAGCCTGAAAGGGAGAGAAGAAAAAAAATAATTAGTGGCATTAATGCGTTATGAAACTGGTAGGGAGGGAGAAGGAAAGTAGGGGAGGGAGAGAGTGGGAGGGAGCGGAGGGGAAGGAAAGAGGGAGAGGAAGGGGGAGGGAGGGAGGGGAGGGGGGGGAAAGGGGAGGGGAGCAGGAGGGAGGGTGGGAGGTGGAAATAAGGAAAGGGAGGGGAATGGGAATATGGCAATGGGGGAGGGTGTGGAAATAAGAAAGGGGAGAGGGGGGGAAGAGGAAAGGGAGGGCCAGGGGAAGGAGGTGGAAGTAGGGAAAGGGAGGGGAGGGGGATGGAAATGGGGAAGGAAGAGAGAAAATGGGATTAGGGGTTAGGAAAGAAGGGGAAAGAGGGAGAGGAACAGGCGATGGAGGATATTAAGTTCACAAAAATATAATAATAAAACCCCACCAGTCATCCATGCATCCATCTATCTATCTGTATCTGTTTCATCAGTCAGTTAGTCAGTCATCCGTTAGTCCGTCCGACCGTCCGTCAGTCCGTTAGTACGTTAGTGCGTTAGGTCGTCAGTCAGTCAGTAGTCAGTAAGTAAGTAAGTAAGTAAGTAAGTAAGTAAGTAAGTAAGTAAGTAAGTAAGTAAGTAAGTAAGTAAGTAAGTAAGTAAGTAAGTAAGTAAGTAAGTAAGTCAGTCAGTTAGTTAGTCAGTCAAAGGGTCAATCAAGTCAGTCATTCCATCCGTTCATCCGTCCGTTAGGCAGTCAGCCAGTCAGTCCCGTCTGTCAGTACCACCCACCCACCCACCCCCCCCCCACAACCCACCCCACCCCACCCCCTTGACCCACCCCCCACCCCCAACCCACCTTGTGAATTATACCCGCTGGCGCCGGCGAGGCCCTCCGCGCCACCCCTGAAGGACGACCTCGGAGCTCTTCCAGTACAGCTTCGGGTAAGAGGCCACGCACTTGATCCTGACCTGACCTCGCTCGACCTGGCCTGGGCGGAGCGAGAAGGTCAGGCCGAGCCACGCCGTCTCCAGCTGCGTCTCGGGGTCAGAGGTCACCTGCGGTTCCGTCGTTCCGGTCAGGAGGGGTCGACCTGGGGGGGAGAGAAAGAGGAGGGGGGGGGTTAGTAAGAAAGGGGAGGGAAGGAGAGGAGTAAGAGGAGCAAGGGGGACAACAAGAAAACCAGATAAATTTACTCTATAAGACTCATCGAAGACCTTTCATAGCGTCAGTAATTAAATACTTTTTAACAAACTATCAAATCACGGAATTGATAACTTTTGTTTCAAAAATTACTTGTCAGCGAGAACTCAATCAGTCAAAATCCATGAACAATTATCATCAAAGCAACAAGTTTCGTTCGGTGTTCCACAAGACTCCATCCTAGGCCCAATCTTTTTCACCATTTTCATATTATTTATTTTATATTAATTTAATCAATGATTGGCATTATCAATTAAAATAATAATTTTTTTCATTATATTCATTATATTAATGATCTGTCATCAATTGCAAAAAACTGTCTACTTCAGTACTGATGACTCTCAATTTCTTCACGCGCCTCTGTTAACAATTTAAATGAGTTGATGGAAAAGCAAAAAACCCTAACTGAAGCAAAACAATACTTCATCATGAACGACCTGAAGCTAAATCCACAGAAAACACAATGTATATTTATAGGTAGCCGTCAGAACATTGCAAAAATACCCACAGATACAGATATAGAATTACAAGGTTGCTACATCAATCACAATCCAACTGTAAAAAAATCTAGGAGTATACATAGACAGATAAATGGCATTTGAGATACACGTT
Organism: Penaeus vannamei; assembly: GCF_003789085.1. Taxonomy (NCBI): domain Eukaryota; kingdom Metazoa; phylum Arthropoda; class Malacostraca; order Decapoda; family Penaeidae; genus Penaeus; species Penaeus vannamei. The sequence continues at coordinate 133,381 of NW_020870005.1, forward strand.
GACCACATTTACAAGAAAGTAATGAGCACTCCGATATGCTTAAATAACATCAAATATAAAATACCCGCAGAAATAATAATTGCTGTTATATAAACATTAGCACTTAGTATAAATAATTACTACCTAAACATCTGGGGCTTCAGAAATAAAACACCAATACAAAGGACACAGAAACTACAGAACTTTGCAGCAAGAGTAGCAATAGAAAATATTCGGGCCCTGGCCAGGGCCCCCGCCCCGAAAAAAAACAAAAAAAAAAACAATCAATCCCCATCCAACTGAACCGAAAATAAGGGGGCCGGCCACAGGGCTATATATTAACAACTTTCCTTCCATAAACTATAACCAGAGACCTACTTAAGTTCACTTCTTCTCAGCAACCACAAGGAATTGGATGGAGTTCTTGGGCATGTTAGAAAGGTCTCGAGGTCCTGTGTGGCTTAGGCTTTGTGGCGTTCCGATAAGGGGTCCCTATAAGGGGACAGGACGCAAAACCCCCCTAAAATACCACTTAAATATTGAAGCAATAGTACATAGTTACATGTTTATTTAGGGTGCTATGGAAACCTATCACAGAGTAAAATACTAAATTAGGCTGGGTATGGTATGAAAATTTACATACCCCTTATAGACCCCTTAAATATAGCGGGTGTCCATACAAGGCAAAATAACTGCTTATATATCAAAATATCGAATACAGAAACCGGTGCAAGAAATATGGTGATTTGGAACCAATTAACTAAAAATATTTGAAATATTTCCAACCAAAAGACATTTAAAATAAAAGTGAAAGGATATCTACTGAAATATCAATGACACAGGCGCTTCAAATATCAAGCCGAGCACGATATTTCAATCCTTATGATATTAGTGTTCAGTGTAATTTTGATTTCAGAATAATTGTATAATATCTATGTTCATCTTGCATAATGTAAACACCCTATGTGTGTAATAGAATACCCACTGTAATTAATAGAATTAAGTGTTAGAATTTGAATTGGATTCCTCCCCTCCCCTCCCTTCACCCCTCACCCTGCCTACCCCCCCTTCCCCTCCTTACTACCTCACCCTCCCTCCCTACCTCCTCCTTTTCTCCCCACCCCCTCCCTACACTCCCCCTCCCTACCCCATCGTCCCCCTTTCCCCAACCCCCTCCCCTCCTACCCTTTCCCCTCTTTCCTCCCAACCCCCAA
>NW_020870005.1:139573-150643 GCF_003789085.1 Penaeus vannamei
CCCCACCCCTCCCTCTCTCCCCCCACCCCTCCTCTCTCTCCCCCAGGGGGGGGGGGGGGCCCCCCTCCTCTCCCACCCCTTCTCCCTCTTCCTCCCCCCTCCCCTTCTCCCTCTCCCCTTCCCCCAACCCCATCCCCTTTCTTCCCTCTTTTCCTCCCCCTCCCCCCAACCCCCCTCCCATTTCTCCCTCTTCCTCCTCCCTCTCCCTCTCCCTCTCATCCACTCCTCCTCCACTCCCCACCCCTTCTCCCCCTGCCCCTTCCACCCCCCTTCGTTTCCCACCCCTCCCAACTCCCCCACCCCAACAGCCCCCCACCCCCCTCACCACCGACGACCGGTGGATGGACGGCGGAGCGGAAGGAGGTCTGGAAAGGATGGCGCCTCCCCGGGACACTCGCAGCGGTAGGGTCCGCTCGCCGCCAGCGTCACGTTGCGGATCCTGACGCGGCCGCCCTCGGACTCCCGCAGGTCGACGCTGAGCCGGGGCGTCCATCGGGAAGGCTTGGCGGCGGCGTCTCCTGCGGCGTCCAGCGGTAGAACTCGCGGATGCCTTGGTACCACTTGAGGGTGTACACGTGGTCGCCGTCGTACGTCCACTCGCACTCCAGCACGCCGCCCTCGCCCACGGCCAGGGGGGTCGGGACGCTCACCCGCGTGATGGTGATGCCGTGGGCGGGCCTGCGGGGAGGAAAAGAAGAAGAATTAAATGTAGGGTTGTAAAGGTCAATAAAAAAATAATCTGTGGAGTGAAAAAAATATATGGTTTCTTTTACAAAATGTAAAAAAAAAAATCAAGCGTATAAAAAAAAGAAAAAGTGTAGGATTGTAAAAGTGAAGAAAATATCTGTTGGAAAAAAGTGTATATTTCTTTTATAATATGTAAAAAAACAGTAAGAGTAAGAAGAAAATAAACACGTAAAATATGTTATATTTATAGAATTATAAAACACGGAAATAAGAATAATTATCCAGTGAAATGATATTAGTTGGGCAAACATACAAAAACAGAAAAAATAAAGAAAATCTCTCTCTCTCTCTCTCTCTCTCTCCTCTCCTTTCCTTCTCTCTCCCTTCCCCACCATCCCTCTCCCTTCTCTCTCTCCTTTCTCATCCATTCCCTCTATCCCTCTCTCCCCCTAACCCTCTTTCTCTCCTTTCCCTCTCCCTCTGTCCCATTTCCTCACCCCTTTCCCTCTCTCCCTTCCCCTACATCCCTCTGTCCCCTTCCCTCAGCCCTCTCCCTCTTTATCTCTCCCTTCCCTTACATCTCTCCCTCTCTCTCCCTAACCCTCTCCCTCTCTCTCTCTCCCTCTCTCTCTCTCCCCTTCTCTCCATCCCTCTCTCCCACACAAAAAGTATTATACAATGTTTTGTGTGTTTTCTTAATAGTGTCTGTGTTTTGGAAGATTGCGAAGGTGACTGGGGATAGACAGAATATAAATGAAGGATTTGGGGAAGGATACTGAAAAGGGGGAAGTGGGATAAAAGAGAAAGGGGGAGAGGGAGAGGGGAGGAAAGTGGGAAAAGGGATGGATTAAGTGGAAGCGGGAGAGACCGAAACAGGGAGATGAAGAGGGGAGGAAAGAGATAAAAAGAGGAAGAGAGAGAGAGAGAGAGACGAGACAGAGATAGATAGAATAGAAGATAGATAGAAGATAGATAGATAGATAGATAGATAGATGAGAGAGAAAGAGAGAGAGAGAGAGAGAGAGAGAGAGAGAGAGAGAGAGAGAGAGAGAGAGAGAGAGAGAGAGAGAGAGAGAGAGAGAGAGAGAGAGAGTGAGAGTGAGATATCAGCTGCAAGAGAAGAAGATAAAGAGAAAGAGCAATCAAAATAAAAGAAGACGAGAAGAGAAACAAGGACAGAAGAAAATTAAAAATAAGAAAAAAAAACAAAGTAGGTAAAGTAGCCGAGAACCCCCCCCCCCAAAAAAAGGAAAACACCCAAATTAAAGCAAGCAAGCAAGAACCCGGCCACTCCCCTCCCTCCCACCCTCCACACACTCATCATCACAACACCCCCTCCACTACAAAGCCTGGCGGTAATCTTCTTTGGCGAACCTGCTGCAAAATGCATGAGCCGCACTTGTTGCCTTGACAAACAGAGGGGGGGAGGGAGTGAGTGTGGGGAGTTGTGAGGGGGTGGAGGAGGGGAAGGGAGGGGTGTTGAGGGAGGGGGTGAGGGAAGAGGTGAGGGAGGGGGGCAGGAGGGGTGAGGGAGGGGGAGAGGGAGGGGGTGAGGGGAGGAGGGGGGGTGAGGGAATTTGGGGAGGGGGTGGGGAGTTATGGGAGGGGGGTGGAGGAGGGAAGGGAGTTGGGGACTTGTGGAGGGTTGGTGGAGTTGTGGGAGTGGGGAGGACGGGAGGAGTGGAGGGAGTAGGGGAAACGAGGGGGGGATGAGGTGGGGGGGAGTATGAGAGGAGGTGGGGGAGTTGGGGAGTAGAAAAGGGGGTGGGGAAGTAGGAGAGTTGTGGGGAGGGGTGGGGGTACGGGAAGTAGGGGAGGAGGTTGGGGTTGGGGGTGGGGACAGGGGTGTGGGGGAGTTGTGAAGGAGTTGTGGAGGAGAGGAGGGGGTGGAAGAGTAGGGGAAGGAGTATGGAGTGGGAAGAAAGGGAGACAGAAAGAAGGGAGTGAGAAAGAGTGAATGAGGGGGAGTAAGAGAGTACGAAAAGAGAGGGAATGAGAGGAAGAGACAGAAAGAAGAAAAGGAGAGTAGAAGAAGAAAGAAAAGGAAGAAAAAGAAAAAGTGAAACAGGAAGTGGAGATACATAGAAAGAGAAAAAAGACACAGGCAAAGATCAGATAACACAAGGACAGAGGAGTAACAGCAAATAAAAAGTATGACATATGTAAAAAAAAAAAAAAAAAATGATAATAATAATATCAATCAATCTATCTAAAAAATGAAACAAAAAAACAAAGAAGAAACAAAAATAAAAGAAAAAAAAAAAGAAAAAAAAGAAAAAAATTAAACCACAAGTAACAAACCAAAGCAACCCCACCCCAAACCCTCATTAACCTCCGCCTCCCTTCCCCCCTCCCCCCCTCTACCACGACACGAAAGCAAACCCACCGACGAAACCGAGAGACGTGGGCGCATCCGTGACCCACCTTCGCCCACCTTCGCCCACCGTCCAAACTCCTCCCCCAACCCCCTCCCCCCACCCCCCTCACCCCTTCCCCTTTTCCTTCCCCTTAACAAAAAAAAAAAAAATTGAGCAATAACACACATCCTATCCCCCTCCCCTTCCCCCCCCCAAAAAAAAAGAATTAGAAAAAAAAATCGCAGAAAAGAATAATAATAATAAAAAATCTCCACTAACAGAAAGAAAAAATCTTTGACCCCTTCCTACTCCACCTCCCTTCTCCCCACCTCCCCTCCCCTTTACCCTCACCCTCCCTCTTCAATAATAATAAAAAAAAACGTAAAGGGCGCACCATTCTCTCTCTCTCTCTGTCTCCCTATCTATTTATCTATCTATCTCTTTCTCTTTTTCTCCCTCTCTCTTTCCTCTATACCCCCCTTTCCTATTCTATCTCTTTCCTCCCCCTTTACCCTCTCTCTCCCTCCTTTCCTCCCTCCCTCCTTCCCTCCCCTCCCCTCCTCCTTCCCTCCCTCCCTCTCCCCTCTCCCTCTCCTCCCTCTCTCCTCCTTCCTCACTCCTCCCTCCCTCCCTCTCTCCCTCCTCTCCCTCCCTCCCTCCCTCCCTCCCTCCCTCCTCCCTCCCCCCTCCCTCCCTCCCTCCCTCCTCTCCCTCCTCTCTCTCCTCTCTCTCTCTCTCTCTCTCCCTCTCTCTCTCTCGCCCAAAAGAAAAGAAAAATTCTTCCCCTGACTTCACTCCGCCTGACACCTGATGCGACCGCCTCTTCCTTGACTCCATTTTGTGCCTCGCGTTTTTCTCTCTCTCTTTCTCACTTTTGTTGTTGTTGTGTTTCTTTTTTTTTCTTTCTTTCTCTTTGGTGTCTTTCGCTCTTGTGTGTGTGTTTTTTTTTTTTTTTTTTTTGGGGGGGGGTTGGTTTTCTGTTTTCCCTATTCTCTTTTTCGTTTTTTTTTTCTTTTTTTCTTTCTTCTTCTTCTTCTTTTTCTTCTTCTACTCCTTCTCCTTCTCCTCTTCTTCGCTTGGAGTATAAAGTTTCATAGTAAAGCGCCTTTCATTCTTCTTTCATTTATCTCCTCCTCCTCCTCCTCCTCATTCTTCTCTTCCTCTCTATATCCTATTCTTTCTACCTCTCTTTTCTCTCTCTTCTCCCTCTTATCTCTATGACGTTTTGTGTTTTTCATTTTTCTCTTTGTTTATGACCCAATCTATTTATCTATTTATTTATTTTTTGTTTTCATTTTTTTCTGTATTACCATCATCAACGTTTCATATTCTCAATCTATTTTTACGTTTCTTACTTTATCTCGTCTTTGTTTTCTCCTCTCTCCTCTTCTCCTCTCTCCTCTCTCTCTCTCTCTCTCTCTCTCTCTCTCTCTCTCTCTCTCTCTCTCTCTCTCTCTCTCTCTCTCTCGAGAGAAGAGAAGAAGAGAGGAGAAGAAAAAAAGAAAAAAAAAAAAACGAAAAAAAAGCCCGAGGATACTCTCTCTCCTATCCTCCCCCCTCACCTCCCCCCTCATTCACCCTTCCCTCCCCCTCCCCCCCCCCCCTCCCCCCCACCTCCTCCTCCCCCAAAAAAAAAGCTAAAAAAAAGCTAAAAAAAAAAAAAAAAAAAAAAAAAAAAAAGTATTTGACCTTGGCTGACACAATCCCGCTGACCAATCAATCACACGCTAATGACATGTCACGTATGATCATCGGCGCACTTTGTCGGTGTCCTGTGACCCCCTTCCCCCACCTCCCGCATGCCACCCTCGCTTATATACCCCCTTTTTTCCTCTTCTCTTCTCCTCTGTTGTCTCTCTTCTCTCATCTTCTCCTCTCTCTCTCTTTCTCTTATCTTTTTCCCCTGCTCCCTTTTCTTTCCTCTCTTCTTTTCTCTCTTTCTCCTCCTCCTTCTTCTCCTCTCTCTCTCTCTCTCTCTTTTCTCTCTCTCTCTTCTCTCTCTCTCTCTCTCTCTCTCTCTCTCGTTCTTTCTCTCTCTCTCTCTTTCTGCTCTCTCTTCTCTTTCTTCTCTCTCTCTTTCTTCTCTACTAAACTATTTTTTCGCTCCTCTCTATCCTAATTTTATACTCCTCTGCTCTTTCTTATTTTTCTGCTTTCTTTTATTCCCTCTTTAATTTCCATTTCTCATACTTCCTTCTTTCTCTATCTCTCTGCCCCACTCCTGTATCCTTTCTCTCCCCTCCTTCCATAATTTTTCCTCTCCCTTCCATCTATCTCTTTCTTTTATTCCAGCCTCTCCTTATCCCATGTTTTTTCCCTCTTCTTCTTTTCAATCCCCCTGCTTTCCCACCATCCTCTCCCCCTCCCCCTCTCCCACCCCCTTCCTTCCCTCCCCTTTTCTAACCCCGCCCCCTCGCCGCCCGTCGCTGCAACCCATGATTAAAAGAAAAAAAAATAATAGATTTTGCATATCATGTGTTTATTGTGGGCGTGCGTGGGAGCGCCGTGTAGTGATGTCCTCTCTCTCTCTCTCTCTGTTCTCCTGTCCTGTCTGTCTGTCTGTCTGTCCCCCTGTCTGTTGTCTGTCTGGTCTGTCTGTCTGTCTGTCTTGTCCTGTCTGTCTGTCCTGTCTTCTCTCGTCTCTCTGCTCTCTGGCTCTGTCTCTGTCTCTCTCTCTCTCTCTGTGTGTGTGGTGTGTGTGTGTGTTGTGTGTGTGTGTGTGTGTGTGTGTGTGTGTGGTGTGTTGGGGTTGGGTGTGTGTGTTGTGTGTGTGTGTGTGTGGAGAGAGAGAGAGAAGAGAGAGAGAGAGAGAGAGAGAGAGAGAGAGAGAGAGGAGAGAGAGAGAGAGGAGAGAGAGAGAGAGAGAGAGAGCTAGAGAAGAGATGAGAGAGAGAGAGAGAGCGAGAGAGAGAGAGAGAGAGAGAGAGAGAGAGAGAGAGAGAGAGAGAGAGAGAGAGAGAGAGAGAGAGAGAGAGAGAGAGAGAGAGAGAGAGAGAGAGAGAGAGAGAGAGAGAGAGAGAGAGAGAGAGAGAGAGAAGAGAGAGAGAGAGAGAGAGAGAGAGAGAGAGAGAGAGGAGAGAGAGAGAGAGAGAGAAGAGAGAGAGAGAGAGAGGAGAAAGAGAGGAGAGAGAGAGAGAGAGAGAGAGAAGAGAGAGAGAGAGAGAGAGAGAGAAGAGAGAAGATGAGAGAGAGATGGAAGAGAGATGAGAGAGAGAGAAAGGAAGAGAGAGAGAGATGAGAGAGAGACGGAGAGAGAGAGAGAGAGAGAAGAGAGAGAGAGAGAGAGAGAGAGAGAGAGAGAGAGAGAGAGAGAGAGAGGAGAGAGAGGAGAGAGAGGAGAGAGAGTGAGAGGAGAGAGAGAGAGAGAGAGAGAGACGAGAGAGAGAGAGAGAGAGAGAGAGAGAGAGAGAGAGAGAGAAGGAGAGAGAGAGAGGAGAGAGAGAGAGAGAGAGAGAGAGAGAGAGAGAGAGAGAGAGAGGAAAGAGAGAGAGAGGAGAGAGAGTAGAGAGAGAGAGAGGAGAGAGAGAGAGGAAGAGAGAACGAGAGAGAGAGGAGAGAAGAGAAGAGAGGAGAGGAGAGATGAGAAGAGAGAGAGAGAGGAGAGAAAAAAAATCGAGAGAGAAGAGAGAAAAAAAAAGAGAGAAAGAGAGAGAAAGGCAACGAGAGAGGGGGAGAGAGAGAGAGAGAGAGCAAGAGAGAGAGAGAGAGAGAGAGAGAGAGAGAGAGAGAGAGATGGAAAGGGAGAAAAGAAGAGAGAGACAGAGGAGAGAGAAAGGAAGGGAGGAGAGAAAGAGAGGGGAGAGAAAGAAGAGGAGAACAGAGAGAGGAAGGAGAGGAATCAGAGAGAGAAAGAGAGAGAAGAGGGGGAAGGGGGGGGGAGAGGGAAGGGAGGAGAGGAGAAGAGTGAGGGAGGGGGAGGGAGGGCGCGGGGGAGGGAGGAGGAGAAGAGGAGAGGGGGAATGGGGGGAGAGGGAGGAAGAGACGGTGGAGAGGAGTAAAGAGAGGAGAGAGAGAGAGAGAGAAGGAGAAGAGAGAGAGAGATGGGATAAATGGACAAGATTGGGTAGATAGATAGACAATAGATGTAACACACACATGTACACACACACCACGACACACACACACACCACACAGGGGCACACACACAACACAACACACACATATATATATATATATAGTAGATAGTATAGGATAGATAGTATAGATTGATAGATAGATAGATAGAATAGATAGGATAGGATAGATAGATAGATAGATAGATAGATAGGATTAGATAAATAATAATAAAATAGAAAAAAAGAGACCAGGTAGTGAGAGGCGGGGTATGTAGATGACTATAGAAATAGAGACTTAAATTCTGTATAATGAGAAATATTTTTACACACGCCGGCCAGTGGTGCTTATTTCGCGGCGCAAAAAACAAAAAAAAACACGAAAATAGAGAAAAACGACTATATATAGAGTAAAATGAAAAAGAAGAAAGACGAAAAAAGGGGAACTATGACAAAAACAGAAGCAACAAGACCAGGACGAACTACAGATTATATAACAATAATGCCTGAGGGTGCTGGCAGTATGAAAATGCATTCCATGATGTATTATTCATCGGCATCTCTTGTGTCACTATGTTCCTGTCGAAGCCAAACCGACACTTGGTTAGACGGAGGTGTGTGATATGTTAGGTGTCGGGGCGCGGTTACAGTGTTTGATATTCTAGGGTCGGATGCTTGCGTCGTGTAGTATGGGAAAGGATTATCATCAAGTGTTTTGTAATTAAGGAAGAGCAGGAAATCCGTAACTTGGGGTATGGGCTTTTTTGAAGTGTGTGGATGCCTCTTGACTGATGGACCTTTTCTCTGTCGTTGTCTGTCTGATTAGTCTGTATGTTGTCTGTCTTTGTTCTCTTTTTTTTTTCTCTCCTCCAGTACCTCTAGTGCCTCTCTCTCGCTGTCTCGCTCCGCTCTCTTCGCTTGATATTTCTGTGGCTTCTTTTTGTCTTTTTTTTTTTTTTTATTTTTTTTTTTTTCTTATGGATTTTTTATTATAATAGTGTTCTCTATCTTTTCTCATCTCTCATGTTATTTCTCTTTTTTTCCTTTTTCTTTCCCTTCTTTTCTTCCTTCCTCCCTGCTATTTCCCCTTCTTTCTTTCTTTTTTTTTCCTTCCTCACCTCATATCCTTCCCCTTCTTCCTTCCTTCTTCCTTCCTTCCTTACTCCCCTCCTTCCCTCCGCATTCTCTTTTCTTCTTCTCCCTCCTTCCTTCCTCCTTCCTTCTCGTATCTCCCTCCCTCCCATTCTCTTCTCTCCTCCCTCTCTCCCTCCTTCCGATACCTCCCTTCCTCCCTCCCCTCTCTCTCCTCCTCCACCTCCCTATCCGCAAACATCAACACAAAAAAACACACACACATCTTCCTTCTCTCTCTTGCTACCTCTTTATCACCTCCTCGCGCGCCCACTGTCCTCACTCTATCTGCACATAAAGTCGATATTTCACCGATTTTTAAAATTTTCAACAGCAAGTCCATAAAATGGGCGTGTCTACCTCACATTGCACACTTCAAACATCATTAATTAAAAATACTGTTCTGACTGCTGAGAGCTTAATCAATATCTAATACATAATATATTTTATATATACATAATCGTATGTTGTTAGTTACATATATACAAATATTAAACATACACACACACACACACACACCACATAAACAACACACACATCAGACCACATAACAAACTACACACACAAACACACACACACACACCATCTCAACAACACACTCGTCGACGCGTTGGGCGGGTACAGCGCACCACACATACATACAACAAACAGCCCATGAGGACAAAACAGAAAAAACATATATATATATATATATTGTTTTGTGACACACTTAACCAACAACTGCGTACTCTAAGGGAAGATGGCTTTTTGGGTCACATTCTGTGCATCAATGTTACGACAAAACATGGCAAAAAAAATATTCACGTGGAATACCACATATGGCGCGGCCCATGACAGACAACACAACACACACGACACACACAACAGACCACATTCACACAACACACACACACAAACAACACATTCACAATGCAACGAAGCACACACACACAATACACACACACACACACAGCACACACACATACCACTGGGCACACATTCACACTACACACACACGACCACAAACGCCACACACAACGTGGGCTATTCACAACACAAGCACAGTAGCAACTAATGGTAGTGATCTTGCACACAGCACACCCGCCAATTGGAAGACAAACACACACACACACACATATATTATATATTGTATTTGTGACACATAATCCGATCAACTTGTCTACCTCCTTAAGGAATGGCTTCTTCTGGGTCACGATCTGTGCATTAATGTTACGGGACAAAAACAATGCAAAAACATTCACGGTGAAACATAAGGGCGCGCACTGACAGACAGACATCACACACACACACACACACAAACAACAAGGTGGGCACATCTCACACACAGGCGACAACCCACCACACACACACACCACACCACACACACACACACACTACGCACACACAATCAAGAACAATTATTATAGAAGTGAAGGTAAATGATGATGGATGATGACGATTATGATGATGATGATAGATGATTGATGATGAGATATGATGATAGATGATGATTGTGATGATGATGAAATGATGGATGATGTATGATGATGGTAAGTGATGATAAATGTGATAATGATAATTTGAACAAATAATGATGAATGATGCAATAAAACGCCATTGGCTACGATACGATTATGAAATCCTAATGAGTAAATAGAAATAAATTGACAACGAATTGTCACAATAAAAAAGATAATAATATTAAATGGTTTTGGGTCGGTGGGAGATGGGTGGGGGGGGGAAGAGAGAAAGAGAAAGAGTAAATAGGCTCGTCAAATTAAGTCTACATTTATATCTACAGAATAAGATCTTTTTCCTTTCCCCCTCTCACTTCTTTCTTTTCTCCCTCTCTCTCCTTTCTCCTCACCTCCTCCCTCCCCCCTCTTTTCTCTGCTTTTTTCTCCTCCACTCTCTCACTAAACTCTCCTTCTCTGTCTCTCCTTCCATCCTCCCTCCCATTCTCCCCTTCCCAATCCTCCCCTTCTCCCCACTCCATGCTCACTCTCTCTCCCATCGACCCCCAATTCCCCCCTCGCGCCCACCGTGAGTGCAGTCTCCCTCAATGCACTTGGCAACAGCAACGGAGAGGAGGGTACACACAGCGCCTTGTTGTGATAATTTCTAAAAATTGGCAGATCATTGTATTCGGCGACTCCATTCACTTAAGCCGGGACTTTATTGCACCGACTAAGTGGATTGGTTCGTCCGCAAGGGATAAGGGAAACTTATTTTGAAAGGAGTGGCATGTAATGATGTTTTGAATGTTAGCGAGAATGAAGGGAGAGAGTAGAAGAGGAGAGGGAAGGTGGGGGAGTAGGAGAGATAGAGAGAGGGGGTAAAGGAGGGAAGGAGGAGGGAAGGAGGGAGAGGGAGAGACGAGGGAGAGAGAGGGAGAGAGAGAGAGAGGAGGGAGGGAGGGAGGGAGGGAGAGAGGGAGAGAGGTAGAGAGAGAGAGAGAGAGAGAAGAGAGAGAGAGAGAGAGAGAGAGTAGAGAAGAGAGAGAGAGAGAAGAGTAGAGAGAGAGAGAGAGGAGAAAGAGAGAGGATAAGAGTGAGAGGGAGGGATTATATATATAGTATATAATATATATATTATATATAGAAGTATATATATATATTATCATATATAAAGAGAGAGAGAGGCAGAGAGAAGAGAGAGAGAGATGAGAGAGAGAGAGAGAGAGAGAGAGAGAGAGAGAGAGAGAGAAGGAGAGACAGAGATTGAGAGAGAGCAGAAGAGAGAGGAGAGGAGAAAAGTAGGAAGAACAGATAAGAGAAAATAAAGTACAAGTACAAAGAGCCCTCGAAAAAAAACGAAAGAAAGATAGAAACAGAAAAAAAACGCGCCGCAAAGAAAGCGAAGTA
>NW_020870005.1:151319-158819 GCF_003789085.1 Penaeus vannamei
CCGAGCGAGGACAGACAGACAGACAGACAGAGAGACAGAGACAGACAGAGAGAGAGAGAGATTAGCTGCATTCTCTTGTTCATAAGCCGTAGATTAGTTCTTATCTGATAGCGTGACCTAGAAGAGCCAGGGTCACCTTTCTTACATAATTAACACCACATGATCAAAGATAAAAAAATATTCAGCTTCTTGAACACAAATCAATAGACGCTGTAAGTCCTTCAATGGATGAACAACGTACAATGAACAAAAGTACACTTGCAACATGGAATCACACAACACTTGCGACATGGGATTACTTAACACTTGCAATATGGAATTACTTAAAAGTTGCACCATTGAATCACTTAGGAATTGCATGGGATTACTTAATATTTGCAACATGGGATTACTTAAGACTTGCAGTATGGAATTTCTTAAAACTTAACCTTACACAATGGAATAACACTTCAACATGGAATCACTTAAACACTTACAAACATGGAATCACTTACACTTACAACATGGAATCACTTAACACTTACAACATGGAATCACATTAAACACTTACAACAAAATCATTAACACTTACAACAGGGAATCACTTCACCTACAACATATGGAACCCCTTAACAACCATGGAATCACTTACACTTACAACATGGAATCTTAACACTTACAACATGGAATCCCTTAACACTTACAACATGGAATCCCTTAACACTTACAACATGGAATCCCTCAACACTTACAACATGGAATCCCTTAACACTACAACATGGAATCCCTTAACACTTACAACATGGAATCCCTTAACACTTACAAATGGAATCCCTTAACACTTACAACATGGAATCCCTCAACACTTACAACATGGAATCCCTTAACACTTACAACATGGAATCCTCACTCATGGAATCCCTTAACACTTACAACATGGAATCCCTCAACACTTACACATGGAATCCCTTAACACTTACAACATGGAATCCCTCAACATACAACAATGGAACCCCTCAACATTACAACATGAATCAACACTTACAACATGGAATCCCTTAACCTTACAACATGAATCCCTTAACACTTACAACATGGAAACACTTTACAAACACACTTAACACTTACAACATGGAATCACTTAACACTTACAACATGGAATCACCACTTACAACATGGAATCCCTTAACACTTACAACATGGAATCCCTCAACACTTACAACATATAATTACTTACCCATACATCCACGAAAGAGTAACGACGCCAGAAATGGTATCTTGGCTTAGTCAATTAAGATAATGTACATCTTGGCGAATTAAGGAGACCGGGGGGGGGGGGGGGGTAATGTGGGTTTATGAATGGGTTGTATGCACGTCTCCATACCCGGGAGAGTAATAAAACGATCATTTTTAATTAGAGGTAATGCGGTGATGGATGTGAGGGTGTTGTAGTCAGCTGATTGTGTGTGAATTCTGTTTGTGTTATATTTTGTGTTATTGTTATTTTATTTATTTATTTATTTTATTTATTTTTATTATTATTATTATTATTCATTTTTTTTATTATTGTTTTTTTTTTTTGTAAAGAATATTTCTTGCCTGGTTGTACTCATGTTTTTTGTATATTTGCGATTTTTTAAAAAGTTTTTTGAATATGTGGATTATTTATTATGTTTTTGTTTGGACTTGAACGTTTATGGTTGTTATGAAATACTAAAAAAAAAAAAAAAAAAAAAAAAAAAAAAAAAAGTTTGGCCAACTTTATCACTATTACGTAACTTCTTAAGATTTTCTGATAGCTAATCATTCTCCGATCCAGATTATAATCTGAATAATAATTTTCAACTGTGTGTTCGTTTGTCTCTTCGATAAAATCTAGAGAAGAAGAAAAAGAATAAAATAATGTATAATAATAATAATAATAATAATAATAATAATAATAATAAATAATATAAGAAGAAGAAGAAGAAGAAGAAGAAGAAAGAAGAAAAAAGAAGAAGAAGAAGAAGAAGAAGAGAAGAAGTAGAAGAAGAAAGAAAAAGAAAAGAAAAAGAAAAGAGAAGAAGAAGAAAGAAAAAGAAAAAGAAAAGGAAGAAGAGAAAAGAAGAAGAAGAAGAAGAAAAGAGAAGAAGAAAAAGAAGAAGAAGAAGAAAAAGTACGAGACCTTTTGCAAACGGACCGAGTGTTCCTTAAAAAATAAATCCGATTAAAAAAAAAAAAAGATCAATTTTAGACCTTATGCAGTTGGTCTTTAGCGAATAATAAAACATGATAATACAGATATTTTATGGCTATCACGTGCTAGACGGTGCACGAAAGGGGTGACTTGCGTAAAAAATGAATAAATAAATAAATAAAAATAAAAATGAAAGAGAGAGAGAGTGATGAGAGAGAGAGAGAGAGAGAGAGAGAGAGAGAGAGAGACAAGAGACAGAGACAGAGACAGAGACAGAGACAGAGACAGACAGAGACAGACAGACAGACAGACAGAAACCCTCCTAGGAATCCTCAGTGAGAAATGATCTTTTAAAACAGCAAAAATGATACCCAGTTGTCATAGCAACACACAGGAGCGAAGATGTCTCTGATTTATGGCGAAGAAAATTTGGAAATTGCAGACAATCACCATTATTATATAAAGACAACGTAGGTAAATGAACTGTCACAACACTTTGATTTGAACATATGATTTTGTTTTGATGTGTCTTGATTTTGAATAACTTTTTTTTTTCTTTTCTTTTTTTTTGTAAAGGTTATTCGTATTATGCACTTTGCTCTATGGATGTGAATTTTCATGATAAATAGATTAATTAATGAGTGGGGTGATTGGCAGGTTTCAAGGTATGTACTTACTAATTGGTTAGTCACACGTAAACACATACATGAGGTCAAACGCTATACACACACACACGGGACTAACACTCATACTCACACTCACACCTATACTCATACTCATTCTCTCTCTCTCTCTCTTTCTCATCTCACTCTCTTTCTCACTCTCTCTCTCTCTCTCTCTCTCTCTCTCTCTCTCTCTCTTCTCTCTCTCTCTCTCTCTCTCTCTCTCTCTCTCTCTTCTCCTCTCTCTCTCTCTCTCTCTCCTTCCTCTCCTCCTCCCTCCCTCCCTCTCCCTCTCTCTTCTCCCTCCCTCCCTCTCTCTCTCTCTCTCTCTCTCACATTCACACACATCGATAGACAGATACATAATGTAGAAAACAGACACCCAAAACGCCCGCATGTCCACGCCCACGCTTTGGTATGCATTCGTGCTTGCATACATTTCAACCCCGCCCGTGATACGTCGACCGCAAGCAAAGGGATCAGAATGCACAGCACACTTAAAGCACGATAAAAGATACACACTACCCAAGGTCAAGCCAAGCCCACACCCTCTCTCTCTCTCTCTCTCTCTTCTCTCTTTTTCTCTCTTCTTTTCTCTTTCTCTTTCTTTCTTTTCTCTTTCTCTCTTCTCTCTCTCCTCTCTCTTCTCTCTCTCTCTCTCTCTCTCTCTCTCTCTCTCTCTCTCTCTCTCTCTCTCGTCTCTCTCTCTCCCTCCTCTCTCTCTTCTCTCTCTCTCTCTCTCTCTCTCTCTCTCATCTCATCTCTTCTCTCTCTCTCTCTCTCTCTCTCTCTCTCTCCTCTCTCTCTCTCTCTCTCTTCTCTTCTCCTCTCTCTCTCTCTCTCCCCTCTTTTCTCCTCTCCTTCTTTCTCTCTTTCTCTCTCTCTCCTCTCTCTCTCTCTCCTCTCTCTCTCTCTCTCTCTCCTCCTTCTCTCTCCTCTTTTCTCTCCTCTCCCTCTCTCCCCTCCTCCCCCTCCTTCTCCCTCGTCCTCCTCTTCTCTCCTTCCTCTTCCCTCCCTTCCTTTCCTCTCTCTCTCTCTTTCTTCTCCTCTCTCTCTCTCCTCTCTCTCTCTCTCTCTCACTCCTCTCTCTCCTCTCTCCCCTCTCACCACTTCCCTCCCCTCCTCCCTCCCTCCTCCCTCGCCTCCCTCCCCTCTCCCTCCTCTCGCAGGCAACAAACCACTCGCGGGAGAACGTTGAGTGAGGTGGACCTTGACACTCGATTCGCTCCAAGTCAATTAGGTCTATTATTTTAAGCTTCTGGGAGCCAGGACACGAAGCTCAAGGGCGGATCGACGTAAGAAAAAGGAAAGAAAAGAAAAGGGAAAAAAAAAAGATTTCAGGTCAATGGAAAATTTGGAAGAGGGGAAGAAATAGGAAAAAAAGGCCAAGAAAAGAAAGGAAAAGAAGAAAAAAAAAAGATTCTCAGGTCAGGAGATTCTGGAGAGGGAAGATTAGGAAGGGGTGAGAATTAGGGGAAGCGAGGGAGAGAGAGAGACCGGAAATGGAGATGTGTTAAGGGGAGTGGACGAAATGAAAGGAAAAGGAATGGAAGGAAAGGAACGAGAGGAGGGAGAGAGGGAGGGAAAGAGTGGAGGAAGGGGTATAAGGGGGGGTAAAAGGAAGAAAAAGGGAAGAGGAGAAGGAGAGAGGGTGAAGAATGGAAACAAAAAAAAGAAAAGATAGAAAGAGATCTGTAAGAAGATACGAGGAGGGCGGAAGAGGGAGAAAGAGACTAGATGATACAATTAAAGGATAGGATAGAGAGAGAGCAAAAGAAAATAGATAAAGAGTGGGAGAAGGAGAGAGGGACAGGAGTGGTAGGATAGAGCAGAGAGCAAAAGAAAAAATAGATTAGACGAGGGAGAGGAGAGAAGGCGACAGAGGTCGTAGGATAGAGGAGAGACAAAAGAAAAAGATAAAGAGTGGGAGAAGGAGAGAGGCGACAGAGTGTAGGATAGAGAGAGAGACAAAAGACATAGATAAAGAGAGGGAAGAAGGAGATAGAGGGAACAAGCGTGTAGGATAGAGGGCAAGAGGAGAGAGCAAAGAAAATAGATTAAAGAAAGGGAGAAGAGAGAGGGACAGAGTGGCTAGGATAGACGAGAGAAAAACAAAAGAAAATAGATAAAGAGTGGGAGAAGAAGGGGGGACGACAGAAAAGTGTAGGAGAAGGNTCTCTCTCTCTCCCTCTCCCTCTCTCTCTCTTCTCTCCTCTCTCTCTCTCTCTCTCTCTCTCCCTCTCCCTCTCCCTCTCTCTCTCTCTCTCTCTTCTCTCCTCTCCTCTTTCCCTTTCCATTTCCATTTCCTTCTCGCTCTCCCTTTCTCCCTCTTCCTCTCTTTCTCGTTCTCCCTCTCTACCTGCCTACCAACATATCTATCAGTGTTTGTCTATCCTTCCCTCACTTTCTCAATCTCTTTCCATCAGTCAAGCATATTCACCATAACTCAACAGCTGTAAACCGTTCAAAAGTACAGCTGTGACTCTTAAAATTACCAAAATGGTCAACAGTTACCATTACTGTCTGTCATGATACTACCGGCCATACATATAACGCGCATGCTCACGAAGACACACGCACACACACACCAGCACATGCACAAATACACAAGCACACACACACACACACACACACACACACACACACACACACACACACACACACACACACACACACACACACACACACACACACCATACACAACACACACACACACACACACACACACACACACACACACACACACACACACACACACACACACACACACACACACACACACACACACACACACACACACACACGTACGCATACAGAGAGAGAGAAGAGAGCAGAGAGAGAGAGAGAGAGAGAGAGAGAGAGAGAGAAGAGAGAGAGAGAGAGAGAGAGAGAGAGAGAGAGAGAGCAGAGAAAAGAGAGAGAGAGAGAGAGGAAGAAAGAGAGAGAGAGAATTAGGAGGAGGAAGGAGGAGAGAAGAGAGAGGGAGAGAAAAAAGAAGATAAAAAAGAGAGTAAAGAAAGAGAGAAAGAGAAAGAGAAAAAAAAAAAAAAAAAAAAAATAAGAAAGGATATTCCATCCGCGGAGACAAGCCTAAAATATTTCCGACTTGAAAGACAGAAAGAATTTCCAAGTACCATCAACAAAGACAGATTAATAAACCTAAGCAGGAAGAAACTAAATGCAAGTACTTACATCTTTTGGAAAATAAGACCCCCCGTCTCCCTCCCTCCCCCCTCAAAAAAATAAATAAATAAAAAAGAAACAAGAAAAATAATCACTCACCGCTCTCTGTGGTCCGTTTTCTTTCATCATTATCTCCTGAAGATTCCATTTTCTCTGATCAAAACTACGACTGTAAGTGGCAACTCATCTCCATAATACCTGAAGTCCGCTGTGAATAAAAATCTTCAAACATTATTCCAGGCGTTCATACAAAGCTCTTTCTCTTCTCTGTCTCTTTCTCTCTTCTTTTTTTGGGATATTTTCTCTTCTTTTTTTTAGCATAAGTACCTTGGCCGACTGAGCTTTCACGTGCGAGGTAGCGGTTTAAACGTGAGAGAAAAATGGCGGGAAAGATTATTATGTTTTTTTTTTCTTTCTCTCTCTTCGTATTCCGTAAGGACTTCTCACCAGACGTAACTCCTTTTTTTTTTTCTTTTTGCTTTAGACAATCGTTAAAGATTTCGCACCTTTTAATTAGGGTCTGTTCTGTATTAATTTTCGCGTTGCCTTTCTGTTCGATGTCACTTTTTAGAAGACTCGCTGCTCATAGCTTGATCACTCTCCCTCTGTTTGAGAATTCTGAAAAAAAGAGAAAAAAAAGGTTAAATATCTTTCAGATGAATGTGTCAAGGGTAAACACTTTTTAAGTGCATTGGGTATTCATGTTCTTTTAGGAAATAGAAATTGTTTTCATATTCATTACTGTTCTTTGTGCGTTTCCTGCACTTGCTTTTTCTTGCTCGCTCTTCTGTGTGTGTGCGTGTGTGCGTATGTGGGTGAGGGTTTGTCTAATGTATATGTGTGTGTGTGTGTAATATGTATATACATGCATCTATATATATATATATATATATATATATATATATATATTATATATATATATATATATATATATATATATATATATATATATATATACATACATATATATATACATATATGTGTGTATGTGTGTGTGTGTATGTATGTATGTATGTATGTATGTATGTATGTACATCATATTACATTATATTATATCAAATACATATATACATAAACTCAGCAGGGTCCAGTTTGTTCTTGGATTGTTCCCTCCTTACGCATGTCAAAAAATCAAACTAATTTGTCATCTCGCAGATTAAGTCGTCTTGGCGTGTTTTGAGACTTCTTGGGGAAAAATACTTTCAGTCGCTACCAGTAGACAGCACGCAAATGTACACTGAATTTCCTACCTTTAGGATTTCAAGTTGGGTAGAGAAAAAAGGTCATGTGTGTGTGTGTTTGTGTGTGTGTGATTGTGTGTGTGTGTAGGTACGTGTGTGTGTGTGGTTTGTTAGTTAGTGTTGTTTGTGTGTGTGTGTGTGCGTATACGTACATGTGTGTTAGTGTGTGTATTTATATTTGTGTGTGCATTTGTGTGCGTCGTTGTTTGTGTTCGCGTTTGTCTGTGAGAGAAAGAGAGAGCACATTTACCGCCATTAC
>NW_020870005.1:174414-179414 GCF_003789085.1 Penaeus vannamei
ATTCCTCTCCCCCTCCTCTCTCCCCTGATTCCCCTTCCCCCCCAGTCCTCCTGATCCCCTCCCATCCTCCCCTGATTCCACTTCCCCTCCTCCCCTCTCTCCTGATTCCACTCCCCCCTCCCTTGATTCCAATTTCCCCCTCCCCTCTCCCCTGATTCCACTTCCCTCCCCTCCTATCCTAATTGCACATCCCCTCTCCTCCTATCTCTTTGATCCCAATTCCTCTTCTTCACCTTACCCTCTTTCCTCTCCTCTTCCCCTGATTCCACTTCCCCTCCCATCTCCCTGATTCCACTGCCTCTCCCTCTATCCCTGATTCCACTTCCCCCCTCCCATCCTCCCCTGATTCCACTCCCCCTCCCATCCTCCCCTGATTCCATCCCCCTCCCATTCTCCCCTGATTCCACTTCCCCCCCCATCCTCCCCCTGATTCCCCCCTCCCATCCTCCCCTGATTCCGCTTCCCCTCTCCCATCCTCCCCTGATTCCGCTTCCCCCCTCCCATCCTCCCCCATTCCACTTCCCCCCTCCCATCCTCCCTCATTTTCCCTGAGACTCAGCTGCGTCTGGTTCATTATGCATGAATTTCGTCTTTGAAGTATGAGGACGGAGCAAGTTTAATCTGCCGTCTTCTCTCGCCTGGAGGCATGATACTTGACAATATTTTCACTCGCCTTTTTCGTGCCTCCCGCCTCTCTCGCTCTCTCTCTCTCTCTCTCTCTCTCTCTCTTCTCTCTTCTCTCTCTCTCTCTCTCTCTCTCTCTCTCTCGTCTCTCTCTCTCTCTCTCTCTTTTTGTCTCTCCCTCTCTCTTTCTCTTTTATTTCTCTCTCTCTCTCTCTCTCTCTCTTCTCTCTCTCTCTCTCTCTCTCTCTCTCTCTCTCTCTCTCTTTTATTGTCTCTCCCTCTCTCTTTCTCTTTTATTCTGTCTCTCTCTCTCTTTATTCTCTCCCTCTCTCTTTCTATTTTTCTCTCTCTCTCTTCTCTTCTCTCTCTCTCTCTCTCTTCTTCTCCTCTCTCTCTCTCTCTCTCTCTCTCTCTCTCTCTCTCTCTCTTCCTCTCTCTCTTCTCTATTCTCTCTCTCTCTCTCTCTATTGTCTCTCCCTCTCTTTTCTCTTTTATTCTCTCTCTCTCTCTCTCTCTCTCTCTCTCTCTCTCTCCTCTCTCTCTCTCTCTCTCCTCTTCTCTCTCTCTCTCTCTCTCTCTCTCTCTCTCCTCTCCCCTCCCTACAAAGAAAAAAATATATGTATATAATTTTTCTCCTTCGTAGAACGCGAAGAGGTGATCAAAGGGATAATTTTCAGGAAAATTGTTTTTCTTCCATCAGTTAATCTCGTATTTACCATTTTTGTCATCCCTTCTTAATTTTCTTTCGAGCCTGATTATAATCATGTGTCAGCGTGGAAGAAAATGTTGTTAATATTTTGAAAAAAGATCCCGTCACATTTTCTCTTTCTCTCTCTTTCTCTCTTATATATATATATGTATATATATATATATATTTATATATATTATATATAATATATATATATGTATGTGTGTGTGTGTGTGTGTGTGTGTGTGTGTGTGTGTGTGTGTGTGTGGTGTGTGTGTGTGTGTGTGGTGTGTGTGTGTGTGTGTTATGTATATGTATATACAGTCATATATTTTATACATATTTTTTATTTTGAAGCCATCTTAATATAGCAAAATTTATTGTTATAAATAATAGAACAAATTATGATTATTATCTTTAATGGTTGGTTGGTTTGAATAACACTTCAAAGAGTGGAGAGTAATAAGCAGTTTTGTCGTCCCATTCTTTGTCAGACCAAGTCATTCCTTGGCCCACAATAATAAGTATATAAGTATAATAATAATAAGTAATAAGTATATAATAAGTATAATAAGTTCTGGTATTAAAAGCCGTGTTTTACCCGGATATTCAAGGTTCTAAAGGCTTGATAAGTGCATTAAATAATTATGAATCCATATGTTTTGAATTGTGATAACAGGGATGGAGGCTACTCTGCCCCGTACACAGAGAGAAGGAAAGGTTGGGGAAAAGGAGGCGACACCACACGCCATACCAGTCTTGTTGTTAGGATATATTTTTTTTTCTTGTGTTAGGATATATTTTTTCGTGTTAGGATATTTTTTTCGTGTTAGGATTTTTTTTTCTTGTGTTAGGATTTTTTTTTCTTGTGTTAGGATTTTTTTTCTTGTTAGGATATATATTTTTTCTTGTGTTAGGATATATTTTTTTTTCTTGTGTTAGGATATTTTTTTTGTGTGTGTGTGTTTGGATATATTTTTTTTTCTTGTGTTAGGATATTTTTTTTTCTTGTGTTAGGATATATTTTTTTCTTGTGTTAGGATATATTTTTTCTTGTGTTAGATATTTTTTCTTGTGTTATATATTTTTTTTCTTGTTGTTAGGATATATTTTTTTTTTTGTGTTAGGATTTTTTTTTTCTTGTGTTAGATATTTTCTTTTTCTTGTGTTAGGATAATTTTTTTTTCTTGTGTTAGGATTTTTTTTTTTTCTTGTGTTAGGATTTTTTTTTCTTGTTGTTAGGAAATATTTTTTTCTTGTGTTAGAAATAATTTTTTTTTCTTGTGTTAGGATATATTTTTTTCTTGTGTTAGGATATATTTTTTTTTTTGTGTTAGGATATATTTTTTTTCTTGTGTTAGGATATATTTTTTTTTCTTGTGTTAGGATTTTTTTTTCTTGTGTTAGGATTATTTTTTTCTTGTGTTAGGATTTTTTTCTTGTGTTAGGATATATTTCTTGTTTAGGATATATTTTTTTCTTGTGTTAGGATATTTTTTTTCTTGTGTTAGGATAATATCTTTGTGAGGAGTATATTTTTTTTCTTGGTTAGGATATAGGATTTTTTTTCTTGTGTTTATTTTTTCTTTTTTCTTGTGTTAGGAATATTTTTTTTTTCTTGTGTTAGGATTTTTTTTTCTTTTTCTTGTTTGGATTTTTTTTTTTTTCTTGTTGTTTAGGAAATTATTTTTTTTTCTGTGTTAGAATATATTTTTTTTTCTTGTGTTAGGATATATTATATTTTTTTTTCTTGTTGTTAGGATATATTTTTTTTCTTGGTTAGGATAATATTTTTTTCTTGTGTTAGGATATTTTTTTCTTGTGTTAGGATTATTTTTAGTGTTAGGATATATTTTTTTCTTGTGTTAGGATATATTTTTTTTCTTGTGTTAGGATATATTTTTTTTCTTGTGTTAGGATATTTTTTTTTTCTTGTGTTGGATATATTTTTTTCTTGTGTAGGATTATTTTTTCTTGTGTTAGGAATATTTTTTTTTTCTTGTTGTTAGGATATATTTTTTTTCTTTGTGTTAGATTTTTTTTCTTGTGTTAGGATATTTTTTTTTTCTTTTGTTAGGATTTTTTTTTCTTGTGTTAGGATTTTTTCTTTTAGGATTTTTTTTCTTGTGTTAGGAGATATATTTTTTTTCTTGTGTTAGGATATATTTTTTTCTCTTGTTGTTAGGATATTTTTTTTTCTTGTGTTAGGATATATTTTTTTTTCTTTGTGTTAGGATATATTTTTTCTTGTGTTAGGATTTTTTTTTCTTGTGTTAGGATTAGGATTTTTTTTCTTGTGTTAGGAATTATATTTTTTCTTGTGTTAGGATATATTTTTTTTCTTGTGTTAGGATTTTATATATTTTTTTTCTTGTGTTAGGATATATTTTTTTCTTGTGTTATTTATTTTTTTTGTTGTGTTTATGGATTTTTTTTTCTGTGTGTTAAGATTTTTTTTTCTTGTGTTAGGAATATATTTTTTTTTCTTGTGTTTAGGATTTTTTTTCTTGTGTTAGGATAATTTTATTATTTTTTTCTTGTGTTAGGATATATTTTTTTCTTGTGTTAGGATATATTTTTTTTTCTTGTGGTTAGGATATATTTTTTTTCTTGTGTTAGGATTTTTTTTTCTTGTGTAGGATATTTTTTTCTTGTGTTAGGATATTTTTTTTTCTTGTGTTTAGGATATTTTTCTTGTGTTAGGATATTTTTTTTTCTTGTGTTAGGATATATTTTTTTCTTGTGTTAGGATATATTTTTTTCTTGTGTTAGGATATATTTTTTTCTTGTGTTAGGATATTTTTTTCTTGGTGTTAGGATATAATTTTTTTATATTTTTTTTCTTGTGTTAGGATATTTTTTTTTCTTGTGTTAGATATTTTTTTTCTTGTGTTAGGATATTTTTTCTGTGGATATTTTTTTCTTGTGTTAGGAATATATTTTTTTTCTTGTGTTTAGGATATATTTTTCTTGTGTTAGGATATATTTTTTTCTTGTGTTAGGATTTTTTTTCTTGTGTTAGGATATTTTTTCTTGTGTTAGGATTTTTTTTTCTTGTGTTAGGATATTTTTTTCTTGTGTTAGATATTTTTTTCTTGTGTTAGGATATTTTTTTTCTTGTGTTATCTTGTGTTAGGATATTTTTTTTCTTGTGTTATATTTTTTTTCTTGTGTTAGGATTTTTTTTTCTTGTGTTAGGATATATTTTTTTCAGGATATATTTTTTTCTTGTGTTCTTGTGTTAGGAATATTTTTTTTTTCTTGTGTTAGGATATATTTTTTCTTGTGTTGGAATATTTTTTCTTGTGTTATATTTTTTTTGTGTTAGGAATATTTTTTTTTTCTTGTGTTAGGATTTATTTTTTTTCTTGTGTTAGGATATTTTTTTTCTTGTGTTAGGATAATATTTTTTTTCTTGTGTTAGGAATTTTTTTTCTTGTGGATTTTTTTTTTTCTTGTGTTAGGATATTTTTTTCTGGTGTAGGATTTTTTTTTCTTGTGTTAGGATATATTTTTTTCTTGTGTTAGGATATTTTTTTTCTTGTGTTAGGATATATTTTTTTTCTTGTGTTAGGATATTTTTTTCTTGTGTTAGGATTTTTTTTCTTGTGTTAGGATATATTTTTTTTTTCTTGTGTTATTTATATATTTTTTTTCTTGTGTTAGGATATTTTTTTCTTGTGTTAGG
>NW_020870005.1:189414-191914 GCF_003789085.1 Penaeus vannamei
GTGTGTGGGGGAAATGGTCGCTTAGGAAATGTTTAAAGTATCATCTCTCTGTTGGTTTTCAATTTTGCGGGGAGGGAGGGGGGAGGGGAGAGAGGGAGGGAGGAGAGGGGAAGAGAGGGAGGGGAGGCAGAGAAGCGGAAGAGAAAGAGGGAGGGGGGAGAGGGAGGGGAGGAAGAGGGGAAGAGAGGGAGGGGAGGGAGCGGAAGAGAAGGAGGGGAGAGGGGAAGAGAGGGAGGGGAGAGAAAGAGGGGAGGGAGGGAGGGGAGGGAAGGGGGAAGAGAGGGAGGGAGGAAGAGGGAGGGGGAAAGAGGGGAGAAGAGGGAGGGGAGGAAGACGGGGAGAGAGAAGAAGGGGGGGAGGGAGGGAGGGGAAAAGAGGGGAAGAAAGGGAGGGGAGGGAGGAAGAGAGGAGGGGAGGAAGGGTGGGAGGAAGAGGGGAAGAGAGGGAGGGGAGGAAGAGGGGAAGAGAGGGAGGGGAGGCAGAGGGGAAAGAGAGGGGAGGGAGAGGGAGAGAGGGAGGGGAGGAAGAGGGGAAAGAGAGGGAGGAGATAGAGCGGAAGAGGAAGAATTGAGAGAGAGAGAGAGAAAGTGAGAGTGAGAGTGAAGAAAGAGAGAGAAAGAGAGAGAAAGAGATCGTAATGAATGTGTTAGGGATTCTTTATAAACAATTTTAACCACATTAATGCATTATGATTAATTACATCGTATGCTAATTCATTGAGGAAATCATCTCAAGATCTGTAAAGTTGCTGAAAAAAACCTCAAAACAGTGAATCGCTTAAGCACAGACAAAAAAAAGAAAAAAAAGGTGGATAATGAAAAAAAAAAAAAAAAAAAAAAAAAAAAAAAAGATGGATAATGAAAAAAAGAAAAAAAAAAGATGGATAATGAAAAAAAAGAAAAGAAAAAAGAAAAAAAATGGATAATGAAAAAAGAAAAAAGATGGAAATAAAAAAAAGAAAAAAAAGATAGATAATGAAAAAAAAAGAA
This sequence comes from Penaeus vannamei, assembly GCF_003789085.1. Classification (NCBI taxonomy): domain Eukaryota; kingdom Metazoa; phylum Arthropoda; class Malacostraca; order Decapoda; family Penaeidae; genus Penaeus; species Penaeus vannamei. The sequence goes on from NW_020870005.1 coordinate 190,404, forward strand.
AAAAAAAAAAAAAAGGATGGAATAAAAAAAAAGAGAAAAAAAGATGGATAATAAAAAAAACCTGCTGGGAAATTCCCAAGTTTATCGAAAGTTCAATACTCTCGCTCTCCCCCCCTCATTAAGTTTCTTATCCGCTTCTTCGTTGGTCCTAAGTCTTCTAGAAGAACGTTTCACCCTATCATATATATTATATATATATATATATATATATATATATATATATATATATATATATATATGTGTGTGTGTGTGTGTGTGTGTGTGTGTGTGTGTGTGTGTGTGTGTGTGTGTTGTGTGTGTGTATGTATATTTTATCTCCCCCCGTTTCTCGTTCTTTTATTTTTTTCCTTTTTATCTTGTTTCCGTTCTTTTTCTCCCTTCTTGATTCGCCTCGTTAGCCTGTTCTTGTTTTATCTTCTGTTTCTGTTTCTTCGTTTCTTTCCTTCCTCCTCTTTCTGTTTTGTCTCTCTCTTCCTTCTACACTTTTTCTTCTTTCGTTCTCTTTTCTCCCTCTTCCTCGTTTCTGAAGACGAAGATGAAGAAGAAATAGAAGAAAATGAGGATGAGGATAAAAATGAATACGAAGACGAAGATGATTAAGGTGAAGAGGAAGAAAAAGAAGATGAAGAAGAAGATGAAGATGAAGATGATGAATGAAGATGGAAGACGAAAACTAAGAAGGAAAAGAAATAGGAAATGGAGAAGACGAAGATGGAGAAGGTAATTAAGAAGAAAAAGACGGAGAAGAAGATGAAGTCTAGATTCCTTATATTTATCCTTCTCAAATACCCTTTTTAATCCTGTTTTCTCTCGCCAGTTCCTCCTCCATTCAGCCTCACTTTATTCTCTTTTTCTTCCTTCCTTCTTCCTTAAATCATTTCTTTTTGTCTTCTTATCCCTCAATCGTCTTCATTTCCGTTGTTTGTCATTCTTCCTTCTAGCATTTTTTTTTTTTCTATTCAATCTACCATTCCATTCATTCCTTCTTTCGTCTATCATTTTCTTTTACTTCCTCTTCCTCTCTTCCATTCTTCCCTTATTCCGCCTCTTCTTATTCCTTTCTTTTCTCATTTTCGTCTCCTTCCTCCCTCTTAGATCTCATCTTCCCTTCCTCCCTCATTCAGTATTTATCTTCTATTTTTTTTCTCTTTTTTTTTTCATTTCTTTCATTCGTCCCTTTTATTTTGTCTCATTTCCCCCGCATTTATCCTCATTTTTCCTTCGCCATCGAGGAGGTTTGAGGAAGGTCAATTTTCCGGTGTTTCCCCTGGCTGATGTCCCGCTAATGTGGACTCGGTTAAAGGCTAAAGAAAACGGGGGTCGAAGGCGAAGACGAAGTCGAAGGCGGAAACGAAGACGAAGGCGAAGTCGAAGGCGGGGGCGAAGGCGAAGGCGAAGTCGAAGGCGAAGTCGAAGGCGGGGACGAGGGTGGGGGTGGAGACGAAGATGAAGACTCACAAGACGAAGACAAAGACGAAGGCGGAGAAGAAGATGGAGACGAAAACGAAGGC
>NW_020870005.1:206566-221566 GCF_003789085.1 Penaeus vannamei
AGCGAGGGAGGAGGTGTACTGGGGTAGGAGGGAAGGAGGGGGAGAGAGGAGAGAGAAGGGAAGAGGAGGTGGGTGGAGGATGGTAGAGAGGAGGAAGAGAGGAAGGTGGAAGGAAAGAGGGATGGGAAAGAGGAGGAGGAGCGAGGAAGTGGTGCGAGGATGGAGGGAGGAGGATGAATGGAGAGAGGGATTGGGAAAGAGGAGGAAGGAGGCAGGAGGCAGGCTGGATGGCGGCTGGAACGGAAAATGGGAAGAGAGAGGGATGAGGAAGAAGGAGAGGAGGAAGAGGCAAGAGAGAGGAGGAAAGGTGGAAGGAAGAGGGATGGGGGAAAAAGACGGAACGCATGGGGAAGAGAAAGGGCGGCAAGCGGATAGGAGGAAGGAAAGAATAGGGGGAAAAAAACAAAAAAAAAAAGAAGGGGGAAAAGGGAGGAGAGGACGAGGAGAAGGAAGAGAGCGGTGGAAGAGGACTATGGCGAAGGGTGGGGTGAGGGGAAAGAAGAAAAGAAGAGATAGAGGGAAGAAGGAGAGGAAGGAAGAAAAAGAGAAAAATAAAGCAAGGACGAAACAGACAATAAATCCACAGAGATTTAAAAAAAAGGATAGATAATAAAATAGAAACAGACAAACACACAAAAAGATACATAGATGAGTAGCGTTAACTATATACTCAACCAGGGGAGAAACAAGACTATATATGTGAAAACAGATAGACAATAAAACAGAGATATATAACACACAAAAAGATACCAGAGGAAATAATGAAAAAAACAAGAAGTAAGAATGAGAAAAACAAAGAAGAAAAAACACACAAAAGACAAGACAGAGCAGGGGAGACATGGCGAAAAAAAAGGCAAAATGGCAACCTTGATATGTCCCAGAGTTGCCTAATGATATGAATGTGAAAATAAAATGTTAATTAAAGAAGATGGGAAGGAGAGAGAGGGGGAAAGAGAGGCTCCAACAGACTAAATTACGTGTTTCCCCTTTTTTTCTGTTTCGAATAACTTGTATGATATGAAGGGAAGAAGGAAAAGGGGAGAGAAGGGAAGAAGACGAAGGAGATAAAAGGAAGAGAGAGGTAGGGAGAAAGAGGAGAGTGTGTGTATGTACAACGCTCTCTTTCCCTCTCTCTCGCGCAACACACAGGACGTAACACGCACATACAAAAACACGCACACACATAAACACGCAGACACACACTCCGGAAGAGAGAGGGATTGAGAGAGAGAGAGAGAGAGAGAGAGAGTGAGAGGGGGGGAGGGAGAGAGAGAAAGAGAGAGAAAGACAAAGAGAACAGAAGAGAGAGAGAAAAAAAAAACAGAGAAAGAAAGAGAAAGAGAGACGAGACAGACACAAAGACTTAAACAGAAACACAAAAAGACAGAGCAATAGAAACAGAGAGAGAGAGAGGGAGAGAGAGAGAGAGAGGGAGAAAGAGAAGAAAAGAGAAAGAAGAAGAGGAAGAGTAGGCAAGGAAAAACTCGCTCCGAAGAGTAAATGAACCATCAAGGAAGTGAACAAGTGAACAAATGAACACAAAGCCACCATTTCTTCGCGTTTCAAAAGCTTCACCTCCCTTTGTGTGTCTCTCTTTTTCTCCCTTCCTCTCTCCTTCTCTCCCTTTCATTTCCCTCTTTTTTTTTAAGATTCTTATCTGTCTTCTCCTCCTAGGGTGTTTTTTTTGTTGTTTTTTGTTTTGTTTTCGATTTTTTTGTGCTCTTCCTCTTTTTTTATGTCTTGTTTCTTTTTTGCCTTTTGTTTTTGTTTTGTCCTTTTCCTCTTCTTTTTACTTGTCCTCCTCCTCCTCCTCCTCCCCTCCCTCACCCCTCCACTCCTCCTGCCTCGCCTCCTCCTCAACTCCTCCTCCTCCTCTCTCCTCCTCCTCCCCCCCCTCCCCCTCCCACCTCCTGCCTCCTCCTCCTCCTCCTCCTCCTCCTCCTCCTCCTCCTCCTCCTCGATCACTCACTCCTCCTACCTCTGCTCCTGCAACCCACTCGCTCCTCCATCCATCCCCCTGCCTACCTCCTCCTCTTCTCCTCCTCCTCCTCCTCCTCCTCCATCCTCCTCGCTCCTCTCCATCCTCAGCTCCTGCCTCCGCCTCCTCCTCTCCTCCTCCTCTCATCCATCCTCACTCCTCACCCTCCTCCCCTCGCCGCCTCCTCCTCCTCCTCCTCCTCTCCTCCTCCTCCTCCTCCTCCTCCTCGCTCCTCCTCCTTCCTCCTCCTCCTCACTCCTTCCTACCTCACTACGCAAAGCAACTAAGGACGTCATGAAGCCAAACCTCTTGAAGGCTGAATGACGTCACGGACAGTCAATCCTTGTTTCTTTTAAAGTTCCGATTATTATTTTTCTTCTGCCTTCTTACCTTCTTCTATCTTCTTCTTCTTCTTCTTCTTCTTCTTCTTCTTCTTCTCTTCTTCTTTTCTCTTCGTCTATCTCTTCCGTTCTTCTTCTTATCTTCTTCTTCTTCTTTACTTCTTACTTCTTCTATCTTCGTCTTCTCGCTTCTCTTCTTCTTCTTCTTTCTTCCTTCTATCTTCTTGCTTCTGCTTTTCTTCTTCTTCTTCTTCTTCGTTTTTTTATGATATAAAAAGAGAAAAAGAAGAGAGAGGGGATGGGAGAGAGAGAGGATCCACTCTCTTGAGAGTGAGTAAGTCCCTTAATTGCACAGTAATTAGGACAATGAGAGAGAGAGAGACAAGTAGGTGTTCGGCACAATACAAACGAATGAGCGGTGGCTATCTTTTACGACCATACAAGAGGATAGAGAGCGCGTAAACGCGTTGGAAGAGAGACGAGAGCGACAATATATGTATATGTGTGCTAGATAGAGAGAGGAGTGAAATATGTAGTGCCAAATCGGTAACTCTCTCCTCAATCGCTCCCTCTCCCCTCCCTCCTTCTCTCCCCTTCCTTATTCACTCCCTCTTCTTCCCGCTCACCCCCTCTTCATTCTCCTCCATAGCTCTCCCCTCTCCCCTTCCTCATTCTCTCCTCTCGTCTTCCTCATTTCTACTCTTCTCCCTCATTCTTCCCCTCTTCTTCCCCGCCTTATCCCCCCTCTCTCTCTATTTCTCCATTCAACTCTCCTCTTCCTCCCTCTCTTTTCTTCTAAATTCCCACTCCTCATCTCTCTCATTTCCAGTTCCTCTTCTCCCTCATTCCTCCCCTCATCCCTCATTCTCTCCCTCTCTCTCTCCTCATTTCTACCCTCTTCTCTCCTCATTCTCTTCCTTCCGCCTTATCCCCTCTCTCTTCCTCATTCTCGTCCCTTCACTCTCCTCATTCCCTCGCCCTCTCTTTCTTCATTCCCACCTCCTTTGCATCTCCTCATTTCCTCCCCTCTCTTTCTCTCATCTCTCCTCACGTCTCCATACCTCCCCGTCTTCCTCTCTCTCTCATTTCATCCCCTCTCGTCCCCCGCCTAAGCCGCCGATGTTCCGCCGCCACGACCATCTCCACCCTTAACCTCATCATGTGAGGGAGCTCTCGCGCACGTGCTACAGACTCCCGCTCGCTCTTCGAAAGAGTGGAGGCGTCGGAATTCGCTTATCCCTCTCTCTCCTCATTTCTATCCGATAACCTTCGCTTCTCGATAATATAGCGAAGAAGGAGTGAAGTAAAAAACGCTACGTCGTCTCACACTATACGTAGACTCAAGTGACATTCATACACGAGGTATGGTAGCCCGAAGCTTGATCACAGCAAGATGATCTTAGAAACACTCTTGTGGAGGGTAACTCTGACAAGTAACCACGTTTAATGAAAGCGGCGTGTGAGGGACTGCGGACTCACGCGTCTGATAGGACACCTGAAGCAGTGGTAGCTGACGAAGGCGCTCTCTGCTAGTGTAGGACTAACACAAAGTCTTAAAATAGAAACGGTGTACCCCTCTACAATTAAGTGAGTGGAGGAACAGGAGGCCAGCAAGCATCGAGGCCTGAGTGTGAGCTGCCTATCATATATGTTGTTGGTCGATGTGTGCAGCACTCATACGGCCACACAAGACATCACGCGGTTCTCTTCTCTCACTCATTCTCTCCCACTCACTCGTAGAGGCATTCGATACAGAGGCTCACTCTAAGCGGTACCGATAAGCGACTACCAAGTTCGCACTAGACAGCAATTCGCCGCACTAACACCCTCTGCATTAAGAGGCTCCACTATTGAAGTATCCGTCAATTCGAACTGAGGGAGGTGGTGTGTTTAATCAGTGCTAGAGTCATGCCACCTACGTCTTCAAATTTTATCTTGCTGTCTCGATCGCGTGATGGACCCTCATCTCATCCCTGACATCAACATCAGTACCGTAGACAAGTAGTATGTCCGTTCACCAGATGAGGTGTGTGATTGAACTGATGACTGCTGACTATGGTTGTGTCCGTAGCAATCTCACTCTGTCAAAGACTGGGGGAGCTACATCGCACCTGTAACTTCATTCTCGCGACTGAACAGCGTTCACTTATTCTGGTTTGACACCGCCTCAACCCCCTCCTTCAAAATCCCTGTACAGTGGCAATGAACCTAAAGGTGCGGTCTAATCTCCAGCGTCTCCAAGAACAGAGAGCGGGGAAGGAGGTCGGGGCGATCAAGGAGGTGGCGAGGACGGGGGTGCAGTGTGTGAGCTATATCAAAACGTTCGGAAGACATGGGAGTGGCTGGAGAGAGTAGGATAGCATACGCGAGGGTGGGTGCGAGGGGTGTGGGGTGAAGGGGTGATGGGGTTATATAGAGTAACGAGTGAAGCATTGAGTGAACTGACATCATTGAAGGCGAGAGTTTGATCGAAAGCAGAGGAGGTATGTAGGAGTATACGTGGAGAGAGAAGTTGGTGTGGGGGAGGTGAAGATTGGGGGGATGTGAGGTGGGGTTGGTGAAGGGGTGTAGGGTGAAGGGGATGAGCGCGACGTTGATGGGGAGGAGACAGAGAGCAGGGGTGATGAGTGTAGGAGGGGGAGCGTGTGAGGGAGAGGGTGTGGGGGTTGAGACATATGTTGTTGTTATATTAGTGAGGGATGGGTGTGAGCAGGCACGCTTAGAGGAATATATGGGAGAAAGGGTCGGTACGTATTGAATAGGGTGCTGCTCTCGCTCGCTCACAAGGGTAGCGAGTTGTGGGGGTTCAGATAGGGGCTGTAGGGTGGGGTGTGAGGGGTGTGGGGTGAAGGGGTAATGGGGTTTGGAATGGCGGACTCGAGGGCAGGGGGGGGGGGGGGGGGGGGGGGGGGGGGCGAGTGGGAGATAGAGGGGGAGATGGGGGATGTGAGGGTGGGGTGAGCAGTGGGTGTGGGGTGAAGGGGAGAAGCGAAGAGAGGCCGAAAGAGAGAGAGAGAAAAAAGACAGACGCGCTGGAACGAGAGGGTGCATTCGAAGGCTGAGTACAAAGACGATAAGAGAAGAAGGACAAGACACAGTATCAAAAGGAGTGACATTTAAACTCTAAACATTTCTCTCCCGCACAACCAAGCGCGCGGCCAGGAACGAGAGTTCTACGTTCTATCACTCCCTCTAGGCACTCTCCACTAGGAGTCCTCCCCTCGGAGCGTGGTGCAGTGGTGTGAGACGCTGTGTGAGGTAAGAACACGATTGGTATTCACACGTATCTTGCACTCCGTGACGGATAGGATATAAAGATTGGGCTTCGTAGAGATTAAGTTCCTTTTATATACGCGAGAGATCGCGCCACACAGCTTATAGCACGACGCAGAGTGAAAACTATTATATGTGGGACAGAATGTATATTCATACTATGTGTCCACATCGAGAAAGGTGTGTGTCGTGTGGTGATCTATCTGTGTCGCTCACCGACGTCCTTCTCAATTCACGGATCTCGAATACATACTCTCACCAACATGCGCAGTACTTTCGCTACGGCCGCAGGGTGTGGATGTTTGTCGGTACCATAAGCTACAAGATCACGAATGGCATAAGTAAGGAGAATCTGCTGCTCTCACTCAGCGTGCGCTCGTCGAGTGGGTATGGCATCTCTCTTCCTCTCTTTACTACGCGTGCTTTTTTGAGATATGCCTATGCTTCTTCTTTCTTCTTCCTTTACTTACATAGTGCTCTGTTAAGAAGTCAAGTCGTGTAACGTTTGTGTATTGTAAGCGAGCATGATTCCTTCTCTTGAACTCAGACAAAAGATCTATAGTGGCGACTTTAATAGGTATTAGAAAGAAGTCGACTTATAGCTTAGACTGTACGTGTGAGGATATATAGTAAAGCTGTGTGTAAAGACTCTATTAGTGAGGTGGTTCTCTCTATATCATTGTCTTGTCGCAATGCAGGTGGTGGACATAGTTAGTGTGTTCAGAGAGATGGAGCGCCTAGGGCTCGAGCGTGTTCTAGAGATTCCACTCCGCATAGTGCAGAAACGGGGTGCATAAGGTAGTCGCGCATTAACTATCACGGACGAGCGAGTATGAGTGAGAGAGTTGGCAGGTTATCAATGAATAAATAGCTTTCGGTAGAAGGCATCAACACGTATTCTAGCAACGGACGATGGCGTACCAGCGACCGTCCTAGCTGGGTCTGGACAGGAACATAGATTGTCTAGAGGTCAGGGATCTTATACGGTTTTTTATTATTTTTTTTCGTTTCCTTTTTCTTTTTGTTTGTTTTTGTAATTCTTTTTTTTTTTTTTTTTTTCCCTTTTTTGGTTGTGAGAGAAAGGATTAAGAAAAAAATGAAAGGAATGATGAGGATGATAAATAGTAATAATTATGATAATGAAAAGGAAAATGATAATAATGCAAAGGGAAATGGATAAGGGAGATAATGATATAGATATGAAAAAAGAATAAATCAGAAGAATTATTAATTAGATAAACACAAGGAAAGGAAAGAAATGGAAAGAAAAATCGATAAAAGGAAACCACAGAAACTTGAGAAAGAAAATGAAAAATAACAACAATAACAAAATTAAATGGAAGATAACAATAAATAATATTATTTAACATGAAATTAAAATTATTTACGAGATATTACGACAATAATAAAAAATAAATTATGTTTTACTTTCTTTATTTATTTTATTCTTTATCATCAGATTTATAGAATTATTAAAATTTCGAAATAATAAAATAGAAAATATGATTTTTATTTTAAAAATTGGGATTCTTAAAAGGACGAAAAATAAGGAAATGCGCAGAAGAATAGAGAAGGAAAAATGGAGAAAGAGAGAAAGGGGGAAACAGAGGAAAAAAAGAAGAGAAAGGATAAAGAAACTTAGAGAAAGAGATAGGTAGAAAGAAAGGAGGAGGGAAGAAGGGAGAGAAAGAATAAGAGGGATTCGAGGGGAGGAGATAAAAAGAGGATGAAAGTGAGGGGAAAGATATAAAATAGAAAAAAAAATCAGGCTCAGAAAATGAAAGACTGGGGTATGAGCAGATTGAGAAAGAGGGAGAGAAAGAGGGAGAGAAAAAGAACGAAAACATGGAAGTTGGAATCAAAGGAAATTAGAGGAACGGCGGGAATTGGAATGGGAATGAATAGAAAGGAGAAGAGAGAGAGAGAGAGAGAGAGAGAGAGAGAGAGAGAGAGAGAAGAGAGGAGAGAGAGAGAGAGAGAGAGAGAGAGAGGAGAGAGAGGAGAGAGAGAAGCTAGAGAAACAGAGAGAGAGAAGAGAGACAGAGAAAGAGAGATAGAGAGAGAGAGAAAGAAAGAAAAAAAAACTTGAATAAGAATGATTAAAACTGAAGAATAACAACGAAGAGAATAAACGACGTAGAAATGATGATAAAAGTAATAATGACAATAACAATGGTAAACAACAACAACAACAAAAGGGGAATCGACAAAACACAAAACATACGAACGAGAAAGGGGAAGCAAGGAAGAAAGAACGAAATAAATCACTTTTTTTTCTTCTTCCTGTTTCTTCTCTCACCTCTCCCCTCTCTCCTTCTTCCTGTTTTTTTTTATTATTATTATTCCTCCTTCCCTCTTCCCCTCCTTTCAATCGTCTATCAGTTTTGACTTTCTTATCTCCTTCCTTCCTTATTCTTATTCTTATTCTTATTCTCTCCTTCTTCCCTCCTATTTCTTCCTCTTCCTGCTTCCCCATCCTATGTCTTTTAATCCTCCTGTTCCTTATTTTCCTCCCTTCTTCTTCCTATCCCCTCGTTTCAATCCTCGCCTATTCTCTACTCTTTGTCTCTCCCTCTCCTCTTCCTTCTTCTTCCTTCTCCTCTTTCTCTTTCCTTTCCTCTCCTATCCTCCCTTTCTCTTCTCCCCTCTCTCCTTCCTCCTCCTCCTATCTCCTCCCTTCCCTCTATTCCTCCTCCTATCTTCTTCCCACTCTTGCTCTCTCTCCTTCCTTCCTTCCTATTCCTCTCCTCCCTTCCCTCCTATTCCTCCTCCTCCTCCTCATATCTTCTTCCCCTTTCTCCCCTCCCTTTCCATCGTCTCCTTCCTTCAACTCTCTCCTCTTTCCCCTCTCTCCTACCTCCTCTTATCTTCTTCCTTCCCTCCTATTCCTCCTCCTATATCCTTCCTTCCTCTTCCTCTCCATCTTCTTCCCCTCTTCTCCCTCCTTTTCCATCGTCCCCTGCCCTCAACTCTCTCCTCTTTCCCCTCTCTCCTACCTCCTCTTATCTTCTTCCTTCCCTCCTATTCCTCCTCCTATATTCTTCCTTCTTCCTTCCTATTCCTCCTCCTATATCCTTCCTTCCTTCCTTCCTATTCCTCCTCCTATATTCTTCCTTCCTTCCCTCCTATTCCTCCTCCTATATTTCTCCTTCCTTCCTCCTATTTCCTCCTATATCTTCCTTCCTTTCCTATTCCTCCTCCTATATTTCTTCCTTCCTTCCCTCCTATTCCTCCTCCTATATTCTTCCTTCCTTCCCTCCTATTCCTCCTCCTATATTCTTCCTTCCTTCCCTCCTATTCCTCCTACTCCCTTCCTCCTTCTCCCCTTTTCCCTTCTTCCTATCTTTTCTTCTCCTTCCTTCCTATTCCTCCTCCTATATTCTTCCTTCCTTCCCTCCTATTCCTCAACTCTCTCCCCTTTTCCCCTCTCCCCTGCAACGTGTGCAATTTAAGCCGCACAATCACGTGAGTTGATAAACCTGAACACAAATTAAAGTTTATTACGTCGCCCACAGATAAGGGGTTAAGGCCTGAGGGTGGAGTCATTAAAGAGATAAAAAAAAAAAATAGTAATAAAAAAAATAAACAAAATCATACCTCGGAGATGTACTTTAAAAAAAAGAAAAAGAAGAGGAAAAAGGATAATAGTAATAAAAAAATAAAGATAAGAATATCATACCTCGGAGATGTACTTTTTTGGGGGTGGGGGTGGGTGGGGGGAGGGGGGCTTGTTGAGGAAGGTGGTTGGGGGTTGGGGGAAGGGAGGTAGGCCTTTATTCTTTCCTTCTGTCTTCTCTTTTTTTTGGTGGGGTGGGGCAAATCTTTGCTCCTTTCCCTTACTTCCTCCCTTCCCCCGCCCTTCCCCTTATTCTCCCCTCCCTCCCTTTCCTCACCCCTCCATTTCCTCCTCCCTTCCTTTCCCCTCCCTCCCTTCCCTTACTCATCCCTTCCTCCCTCCCTTCCCCTCCATTTTCCCCTCCCCCTTCCCTTTCCCTTCCCCAACCCTATCCTTTTGCCTCAAAGCAGAAAGTCTTATTTTATTGCTTTTTCTTTTTTCATTCTTCTTCTTTTTTCTTCTAATTTGCCGAGTGCAGCTTGATTCGGTCACTTTACGCTGGCTGTATTGCAAGCGATACGACGCAACTTCCGATTATTAAAGGAATGGGAGGAGAGGAGAAGAGAGAGTTAGAGAGAGATAGAGAGAGAGAGGAAGAGAGTAGGAGAGAGAGAGAAGAGAGAGAGAGAGAGGAGGAGAGAGGAGGAGAAGAGAGAAGAGAGAGAGGGAGGGGGGAAGAAGAGAGAGAGAGAGAGAGAGAGAGAGATGAGAGACGGGATGGAGAGAGAGGGGAAGGGGGGGGGGAGGAGGGGGAGAGAGAGGATATGGGGATGGTGAGAGAGGGGGTGGGGTGAGGAGAGAAAGGGGTTGGGGGGAGAAGGAGGAAGAGGGGAGAAGGAGGGAGGGGGGAAAAGGAGGGAGAGGAGAAGGAAAAGGGGGGAAAAAAAAGAAGCGAAGAAAAGAAAAAGAGAGAAAGACAAAAAAAATCGAAAAAAAACAGAAAAAAAACAAAAGAGAAAGAGAAACGAAAACGCAAAGAAATCCAGACTAAAAAAAAAAAAAAAAAAAAAAATAAAAAACAGGAATCCAACACCGCGTCCAGATTTCCTATATTCGCCCTTATTTACCCGGCCTGTATCCGGATGGCGTCAGCAAGTCCGGATACGGGTTTTCAGAAATCAAAGGCTTGCAATAAGTCTGCAATATGCGTTGATTTGCCCGGACTTTGCAGGCGCGGGTCTCGGATAGGAAAATCGTGTGCTCTCCGCGATGGCAACACCGGTGCGCGTCGCGAGTTAATTTAATAAGAAGCGGAATTAAGGAAAGGCAAAAAAAAGGAAAATAATAATAGAAGAGGAGATGATAGAGAAGATGTTTTCTCTTCTCTTTCTCTTTCTCTTTCTTTCTCTTTCTCTCTTTCTCTTTCTCTCTCTCTCTCTCTCTCTCTCTCTCTCTCTCTCCTCTTCTCATCCTCTTCCTCTCCTTTCTCCTTCTCCTTCTCCTTCTCCTTCTCCTTCTCCCTCTCTCTCTCTCTCTCTCTCTCTCCTCTCTCTCTTTCTCTCTCTCTTTCTCTCTCTCCTCTTCTCTTTCTTTCTCTTTCTCTTCTCTCCTCTTCTCTCCTCTTCTCTCTCTCTCTCTCCTCTCTTTCTCTCTCTCTCTTCCTCTCCCTCTCCCTCTCCCTCTCCATCTCTCTCCCTCTCCCCCTCTCCTCCCCTCCCTCTCCCTCTTCCCCTCCCTCTCTCTCCCTCTCCTCCCCCCTCTTCTCTCTCTCTTTCTCTATCTATCTATCTATATCTCTTTCTCTCCCGTCCGGTAACAGCTGCCGTAAAAATCTAACCTGAAGCCAGGACAGATAAATCGTAGAACAATTGTAAACTGAACACAAAGATTTTGGTAGCGTTGTCCATTTCTAAATTTATTGTCCTCTCTCTCTTTCCCTGTCTCTCTTTCATTCCCTTTCTTTCTCTTTTTTTCTTTTTTTTTTCTCTTTCAGGTCTGTCTATGTCTCTGTCTCTGTCTCTGTTTCTCTCTCTGTCTCTCTCTCTTCTCTCTCTCTCTCTCTCTCTCTCTCTTCTTCTCTTCTCCGTCTTCTCTCTCTCTCTCTCTCTCTCTCTCTCTCTCTCTCTCTCTTCTATTTCTATTTCGTCTTCCCTTTGTTTTTTTCTATCTTTACCTCGTTCTTACACTTTTATCTTCCCCTTCCTTTCTCGCCCTAACGCTTGTCTTTATAATATATAATATATATTTTTTTTTTCTTATCTTCCTCTCAGTTGTCCTCTGCTCATCTTATTCCCTTTTTCTTTTTTCCATTCTTTTATTCCTCCATTCTCTCTCATCCTCTCAAATCCTCCCCGATCTTCTGCTCTCTCTTTCCTTTCTCTCTCTCTTCGCTTCCTCCCCTCTCCTCTCATTCGCTCTTGCTCTCCTCTCTCGCTTCGCTTCCATTGCTCTCCTTTTCTTCTCTCCTTCTTCTGTTTCTCTCTCTTCCTTCCCCTTTCTTCTCTTCATTGCTCCCCCTCTCCTCTCTCTCTCCTCTCCTTCCCCTTTCTCTCTTCTCTCCTTCTCCTCACTCTCTCTCTACTCTCTCTCTCCTCTGCCTCCCGTCCACGCCAAACCCCTCATGGGAAAATGACTCTTAATCCCCGAGCCATTAAGTGCCCTTTTCCCCTGATCCCCTGCTTCACTGGGGTTTTGAGCAAGCCGTTGGGAGAGGAGGGGGGGAGGAGACAAGGAAGGGGAGGGAGGAGGGAGAGGAAAAGGAGAGGAGAGGAGGGGTGGAGGGGAGGAGAGGAAAAGGAAGGGAAGGGGAGAGGGAAAGGAAGGAGAGGAGAAGAAGGGGAGGGTAGAATGGAAGGAAGGGAAGGGAAAGGGGGGAAGGAAGGAAAGGGAGAGATGAGAAGAGGAAGGAAGGAAAGAGAAGGAAGAGGAAAAAGGAAGAAGGGAAGAAAAAGAAAGGAGGAGGGAGAGGAAGGAAAGGGAGGGAAGGGAGAAGGGAAAGAAGGAGGTAGAGGAAGGAAAAAAGGGAGAGGGGAAGGAAGGAAAGAGAAGAGGAGAGAAGATAAGGGAGAGGGAGAGAGGAAAGGAAAGGAAAAGGAAGAGGAAGTGAAGATAGAAGGGAGAGGAGACTGCAAGAAGAAAAGAGGAACAGAAAGGGTGAAGGGAGAAGGAAGAGAGGAATAGGAAGAGTGAGGAGAGAGCGATAGGGAGGGGAAGCGGTGAGGAGATAATGGAAGGACGAACAGCAAAGAAAGGGGAAAGGGAAAGCGAGAAGAACAGAGAGAGAAAGGGAAAATACGAAAAAAGGGAAGAAAAAAACACAACAAAATATAGTTAACAGAGTAATTAACTAAGGAAAAAAGAGAAAGAGAGAGAGAGAGAAGAGAGAGAGAGAGAGAAGAGAGAGAGAGGATAGAGATGAGATGCAGAGAGAGAGAGAGATGAGAGAGAAGAGAGGAGAGAGGATGAGCCGAGATGAGAGCCGTGAGAGCGATGAAGAGAGCTGAGAGCGAGAGAGGAGCGAGAGCGAGAGCGTGATGAGCGTAGAGCGATAAGAGAGAGAGCGAGAGCGGGACTGAGCGAGATGAGAGAGCGATGCAGATGCGAGATGAGAGAGGAGAGAGAAGATGACAGGGAGAGCGAGAGCGAATGAGCGATGAGAGAGAGAGATGTAGAGAGGAGTAGAGAAGAATGAGAAGGAAAGATGGAAGGATAGTAGGAGGAAATAGAGGATGAGGGTACGATTGAGGACAGAGTTGCCTAATGCGTTGATATTTCTTTGGTCCCTTTAAATTGGCAATTCCCAAGAACACGCATCACTGGACGTAGGGGGAGGGTGAGGGGGCCTGGCGCGCGTGGGAGGAGGGAGGGGGAAGGTGAAAGGTGGTGCTGGGGGCTATGTGAAGGTGAAGGGGAAGAGGGGGAAAGGGGAGAGAGAGAGGGGGCAGGCGGGGGGGGGGAGGGAGCGGAAATTGGATATAAATTGCACAAAAGAATTGCTTGCTTTGTAGTTGTTGTAGTTGATCGATGTGTATTTTTTTTTGGTCTTTTAGCTTTTCTTTTCTTTCTTTTCTCTCTCTCTCTTCTCTCTCTCTTCTTCTCTCTGTCTTGTCTGTCTTATCTTCTCTTTTTCTGTCTGTACTGTTTGTCTTGTCTGTCTCTCTCTCTCTCTCTCTCCTCTCTCTCTCTCTCTCTCTCTCTCTCTTCTCTCTCTCTCTCTTCTCTCTCTCTCTCTCTCTCTTTCTCTTTAAATAAATGCTAATCAGAAAAAATATCATTCATAATTTGAAATATACTAATACTATTATTTTCACTACGGATAAAAAATAAATAAAAAATCATATACAAAAACCAATAAAAACCGACGCAGTCAAGTGTTGAAAAAATAAAAAATGTAATTATTCATACTATGTTGAGGGATGTATTATTAATCCTCACTTCCCTTGGATACTTAAATGTTTTTTGCGCAGATTCCGACAACGACATCTAAGCGTAATGTTGATAATGATGCCGATTATAATAATAATGATGATTGACGATTTTATGCACAGCAATTTAGGAGGAAATACGTATTCAATTGGGATTAGTAGTTTTTCATTTTAATGTTGTTCGTGTGTGTGTGTGTTTGTTTTGTGTGTCTCTGTGTGTTTTTGTGTGTGTGTGTGTTGTGTATGTGTGTGTGTGTGTGCTTGTTATGTTTGTGTTGTTTTGTGATTGACGATGTGTGGTGGCGTGTTTTGTTTGTTGTGTTTGTTTGTGCGTGTGTGTTTGTTTGTTGGACATGCGGCTTGTTGTGGTGTGTTTTGTTATGTTTGTTTGTTTGTTCTGGTGTGTGTGTGTGTGCTGGTTTGTTTGTTTGTTTGAACACACCGGTGGTGTGTGTGTGTTTGATTTGAGTATGGCGTGTGTGAGTGGTGAGTGTGAGTGCATGTGGTGTTATGTGTGTGTGTGTATTTGTATGTATGTACTGTAGTGTGCGTGTGTGTGTGTGTTGTGTTTGTTTGTTTGTTTGTGTCAATGTGTGTGTGTGTTTGTTGTGTTTGTTTGTTTTGTTTGTTTGTTTATGTGTCTGTGTTGTGTGTGTGTGTGTGTGTGTGTGTGTGTGTGGGCGGGTGTGCTGTGCCATGTGATCATCTAATATGTCCACATCGTCATTCCTCTCCTCTTTCTTTGCTCTTTCCTGCTTTCCTCCCTTCTTCTCTGCTCCTTCCCCTTTTTTCCCTCTCAGTTGCCAGCGTTCGCCACGGAACATCCTATAACGATTATTATCTTGCAGCGTCGTATAGTTAAGACTGGCCAAAAAAATGGCGCGTTTTTCGTTTGTTTGTTTGCTGTTTTTCTTGTTTTGTTTCGGGATTGGGTCGTTTCTCTTCTTCTTGTCTCATTTCCTTGTCTCATTGTTTTGTGTAAGTTCTATTTTTATTTTTCATTTTTCGTTTCGTTCTTCTTTCTTCTTTCTCTTTTTTCCTTCTTTCTTACGTTCTTTCTTGTTTCTTTTTTCTTCTCTTCTTCCTTCTTCTTCTTCTCCTTACTTCTCTCTTTTACTTTCTTTTCTTCTTCTTCTTCTTCTTCTTTTTCTTCTCCTTCTTCTTTGTCTTCTTCTTCTTCTTTATTTTCTTTTATTTTTTACTGTTTCCGCACTGCCATTTCCTTTCCTATGTTCTATCTACTTCTTCTTCCTCCTCTTTCCACTCTTTTCACATTCTTCGCTTCGCTTTCTTTTATTCACTCCTCCTCCTCCTCCTTTCTCTTTATTCGTTAATTTCCTTTCTTACTCTTCTATTTCTTCTTTCTTTGATCTCCTCCCACCCATTTTTACGTTTCCTCACCTCTTTCCCACCTCCAATCTNAGAGAG
>NW_020870005.1:229066-231566 GCF_003789085.1 Penaeus vannamei
CAGCGACCTTTCCCCTCGTCGAAAAAAGTCACTGGTTGTAACTAGACAGAGTCACGCTCTCTCTCTTCACCCCCCCCCTCTCCCCCATCAACACCAAGCGCTGTACATAAAATATAATTAAATAGATCTTTATGCTACACATCTAGCGCTTTCGAAGCCACCGATTAATTATGACGCTCATGTCACCAACCGCACGGCGCTCGTCTCGCACTTTCTCGCGGGATTTTACGTGATTGTGGCGTTTCCCGCCGATGCGCTTCGTGTGAGTCGTCTGTCTGCTGCGGTGGGGGGTAACGTGCTTATTTGACGAATTATGCTTCATTAAATCTAGTACTACTAAACTTGTATTCTTTATTTGGTTCTAAATCTTTCTGATAACACACACATACATATATATATATATTATATTTGTTTGCAGGATACTTTTCATAAATTGACAGTATGAAATTCCTAATCGCGATGACGTTAACAGCGACCAAAATGCCCTTCAACGATCAACGAAAGTCGTAATCCGATATTTAATTTCATATATAAGTATTCCGTGACTGCGTTCTCCGAAGCTCCGTTAAGGTCCTTTCCGGAATAGTAAAAGAACCCCCTCAAAATAAAAAAAAAATAAATAAGAAATAAAATAAAATAGTGATAATAATGAAAAACAAAGCGAGGAAGAAAACCGATGAAAGGCGAGAAAAAGAAGCTTCCTTGGTCGTTGCCCCGTCGGACCCGAAGGAAAGTGACCGGGCAGCGGCGCCGTGCAGCTTCCCCGGACTCGCCTGGGAAGAGGGCCTGTGTGTGGAGCGACGCCGGGGCAAGGGAGGCGAACTTTCACTCGGCGGACTTCCCCTTTGAGTAAGTCCAGTGGTCTGGGGCCTTGCGTAAGGGTTGTTACTTGGTCTTGCCGAAATAGTTTGGGATTTAACCCGCGTAAAGACACTTATTCTGGTAACAAAGGACACTCGCACCGCATGACGCACGTGATACAGACCGTTATAGCGATAACGAAAAAAATAAACCTTTACACCCATTGTCTTTGCAGTCATCACACCACTTGACAAAATGCACTTCCGCTGTGTTGCATTCGTAACTCAACAACAATTTCAAGGTAATATGATAGTGTGCTGTTGAGGTTAACTGCCTTTGTGGTTTTGGGACATCAATTGTTGCTTCATCGCGAGCTGCGTGTTATTGTTCTTAACTGAAGGTTATTATAAACGGTATTAATAGAATCATTCCAACCAAAGAATTATCGTAATGCTGGTGGGAATAACAAGTGATACCGATTACTATGATAACGATATATGTCATGGATAGAGGTGGAAGGATCAAACAGTGACGGCGACTGTCAGAGGCAAACGGTAATCTGTCATGTTTATTTTCATTGAAGACGAATGCATTTTGACAAGACAGAATTTGTATTTCCATATATGACTGCATGCTTAAGACAGCTTCTAATAAGATGCATAACGTGCACATATCCTACGAATATGAACCTTACGAGCGGGATAATGAACGCAATTTCAGCAGTGAGTCAAGTTTAATTAGTTGTCACTAAAATTATCCGATGTTATAGTTTATAAAATAACGATCTTGTCAGTGGCCAGCAGACGTTACCGTTTCAGACAGAATTGTGAATTGTCCCTTCAAAGATTATTTTCAACAGAAGCTCTAAGTAATTGTCAATCAAAAAATCTAAAGTAGTTCATTAAAACCTGACCATGAACAGTATAAAAATATATTTTCTTTTATGGTGCTTGTGGTAAAAGTCCTGTTACAATGCCTTCTGTTGTAATCTAAACGGTTTGATGCTAGATGTCTGGCAAGCGGTCAGTAACCTTAAATAATAAAATAGCAATGCAGAAAAAAAATCAGAGAAAAAAAACTAGAGCGTTAAGTAAAAGCTGTTACCTAGCCTGATCACTGTACATGAAAGGGCATTTTATCCATTCATTAATTCTTCAGTCGTGTTTTATCTACCACTCACGGACAAACACTCTATCTTAAAAAAGAGAGAGAGAAAAAAAAACATATCTAAGTGAATCCATTAAAAGAACATAAATACCCCAGCGAAAATATACCTTAATGATAAAAGAAAGAAAGAAAGAAAAAAAAAAAAAAAAAAAACTAAAAAAAACAAAATACACACACACACACAAAAAAAGTCCATCGCCCGCCACAGGCACCAACCTACGAGAGAAAGTGAGGAGGGTGAGTGACCCAGAGGTGGCGCCACCTGGCTGCCAGCGAGTGTTTTAACGAAGCTAAAAAGCGCAAGACCTTTCGCTTTCCACCGGGAGTCTTGGCGACGGTATGCACGGTGGAGACGGGAGGAAGGGGATTGCATTTCATTTATCTGTTTGTTGGATTTTAATCGATTTTTATTCATTATTATTATTATTTTATTATTATTTTATTATTATTATTATTATTATTATTTATTATCATTATTGTTATTATTATTATTATATTTTATTATCATTATTTTTATTATCATTATTTATTA
>NW_020870005.1:241566-246566 GCF_003789085.1 Penaeus vannamei
CTCCTTGTCATTCCCCCGTCCTTTTCCTCCTTCTCCTCCTCCCAGACAGGACGAGGGCATTAGGGTCCGCCGGTCCTCTGTTCGCCCGGGAGAAAGTAGAGTCTGGCGGCGAGGAAAGTCCCGGGGTCCGTCGGCTGGTCGCTCAGGAAGAACTCTTCGCAAAGCCGTTCAAACGAGTCCTGGCGGAGGAGACGGCGGCCCTGGAGAGTTCGAAGATCACTTTATTCTATTGTATTTGGTTGTTGTTGTTATTATTGGGATTGATTTTGAAGACCGGTTTATTTTACTTTATTTGGTTGTTGTTATTATTGGGATTGATTTTGAAGACCGGGTTATTTTACTTTATTTGGTTGTTATTATTATTGGGATTGATTTCGAATTTGGTTGTTGTTATCATGATTAGGATTATTGTTGTTATTGCTGTTGTAGTATCGTCATTGGATTCCCTATTGTTGTTGTTGTAGTTATTATTATTATTATCATTATTAATGTTATGATCATTATTGCTATCGTTATCAAATTAGCATAATAATGATTATCATTATTACTATCATCATTATCCTTATCATGATAATATTATGATTATTATTGTCATCGTTATGCCTATTTTTCTTACTGTTATTCTTATTATCATTATGGGCTGCATTATTATTGTTATTACTATGATCATCATCATAATCATCATTCATACTGTTGTTGTTTTTGCTAATGTCATTATCACTCTTATCGTCAATATTATTGTCTTTCTTCTTATTATTGATATTATTATCTTCATTATCATTATTATCATTGTAATTATTGTAAATATGATTTATACTGTTATCATTGTTATCAAATGCTTTTACTACCAATACTATAGGTAGGTAACAAAGTTAAGAAAAGACGCAAAAGAGAAAAGCAGATAAATAGACAGATGGATAAACAGAGTCAAGAAAGATTTTTTTTTTTTTTTTTTTTTTTTTTTTTTTTTTTACATCGCTTGAAACGCAAACCGAATGTTTACCGTGGCATTAAGTTTCTCATTTTATCGCCCCCGTGCTTTGACTTCTCAACTTTACAGGAATTTCACTCAATCACCACCGTGGCGCCATCTAGTGGGCAATAAAACCATGGACCGATGACATAGCTGGATTCTCTGCAACAATCTTACTCTCAGTCCGACATAACTAGGCCACGTGTCTTCTTTTATCGTTCCTTGTGATTGTTTGAAATTCATTTGAAGAATAGAAAAGTTGAGGATAATGTTCCAGTGAATATCGCTTTGTCTAAACAAGGAGAGAGCGAGACAGTCGAGGTGAGTCGACAAGCCCCTCCTTCTCCTCCTCTTGCCTCTTCTCTCTTTTCATTTTCTCGTCTCGTCTCTCCGTATCTTCCCTCTCTTCTGCTGTTATCCTCTTAACTCCCTCTTCTCTCATTTGGCTTTTCTCTCTTCTCGCCTTTCCAATGTTCTCTCTTCTTCGACTCCCCTATCTTCTCTTTCATCACCCTGAGTCTTTTCCCCTCTCTCTGCTCGTATGTCGTCACCTTCCCTCTCCTCTCTCCTCTCTTCATCTATCCTCCTGTCTTCTCCTATCTTCTCTCTTTATCCCCCCTCTCGTCTCTTCACCATCTGTCTTCTCCTCTCCTCTATTCTCTCTTCATCCCCCTCCCCAGATTTTCCCTCCCCTCTCTCTCTTTCACCCCCCTTCTCCTCTCTCTCTTTATTTCCCCCTTGTCTTCTCCTCTCCTTTCCTCCTATCACCTCTGTCCTCCTCTCGTCACATTCGAAGTCTTCTCCTCTCCTTTCCTCCTATCACCTCTGTCCTCCTCTCTTCACATTTGAACTCTTCTTCTCTTCTTCTTTTCTCACTGCACCGACCTTATCTCGACTTCCATCTCAACTGACGGACAAAAAAATCCACCAATGTCGCCACGCTAATCCTCATTGATTTGTTTGTTTTTATTATTCTTTTTCTTGTTCATCACCGCGGGTATCAAGCCATAAATATTACAAAAAGCCTTTTGTTCTTGTAAAGATTACTCGCCCTGGAAACGAACTTTGAAAACAATCATCTTGTGTCTCAGTCAGTTCTAAGTATGGTAGAAGTGCCATATCTCTTCAGTTTTAATTATGGTAGAAGTGCTATATCTCTTCAGTTCTAAGTATGGTAGAAGTGCCATCTCTCCAGTCCTAAGTTAGAAGTGCTATATCTCTTCAGTTATCTGCTAGGTTCCATAAAGTATGGTAGAAGTACCGTATCTCTTCAGTTCTAAGTATGGTGGAAGTGCCATATCTCTTCAGTCCTAAGCATGGTAGAAGTGCCATATCTCTTCAGTTCTAAGCATGGTAGAAGTGCCATATCTCTTCAGTTCTAATTATGGTAGAAGTGCCATATCTCTTCAGTTCTAAGTATGGTAGAAGTGCATATCTCTTCACTTCTAAGTATCCATATCTCTTCAGTTCTAAGTATGGAATGCCATATCTCTTCAGTTCTAATTATGGTAGAAGTGCCATATCTCTTCAGTTCTAATTATGGTAGAAGTGCCATATCTCTTCAGTCCTAAGTATGGTAGAAGTGCCATATCTCTTCAGTTCTAAGAATGGTAGAAGTGCCATATCTCTTCAGTTCTAAGTATGGTAGAAGTGCCATATCTCTTCAGTTCTAAGCATGGTAGAAGTGCCATATCTCTTCAGTCCTAAGAATGGTAGAAGCGCCATATCTCTTCAGTTCTAAGAATGGTAGAAGTGCCATATCTCTTCATGTCATATCTCTTCAGTTCTAAATGGTAGAAGTGCCATATCTTTCAGTTCTAAGATGGCCCATATCTCTTCAGTTCTAAGCAGTAGTTCTAAGAGAAGTGCCATATCTCTTCAGTTCTAATTATGGTAGAAGTGCCATATCTCTTCAGTTCTAAGAATTATCTCTTCTTCTAAGAATGGTAGAAGTGCCATATCTCTTCAGTTCTATTATGGTAGAGAGTGCCATATCTCTCAGTTCTAATTATGGTTCCATAATTATGGTAGAAGTGCCATATCTGTTCAGTTCTAAGCATGGTAGAAGTGCCATATCTCTTCAGTTCTAAGAATGGTTGAAGTGCCATATCTCTTCAGTTCTAAGAATGGTTGAAGTGCCATATCTCTTCAGTTCTAAGCATGGTAGAAGTGCCATATCTGTTCAGTTCTAAGTATGGTAGAAGTGCCATATCTCTTCAGTTCTAAGAATGCCATATCTCTTCAGTTCTAAGTATGGTAGAAGTGCCATATCTCTTCAGTTCTAAGAATGGTTGAAGTGCCATATCTCTTCAGTTCTAAGAATGGTTGAAGTGCCATATCTCTTCAGTTCTAAGTATGGTAGAAGTGCCATATCTCTTCAGTTCTAAGAATGGTTGAAGTGCCATATCTCTTCTATCCATAAGTTCTAAGCATGGTAGAAGTGCCATATCTTCAGTTCTAAGCATGGTAGAAGTGCCATATCTCTTCAGTTCTAAGAATGGTTGAAGTGCCATATCTCTTCAGTTCTAAGAATGGTTGAAGTGCCATATCTCTTCAGTTCTAAGTATGGTAGAAGTGCCATATCTCTTCAGTTCTAAGAATGGTTGAAGTGCCATATCTCTTCAGTTCTAAGCATGGTAGAAGTGCCATATCTGTTCAGTTCTAAGCATGGTAGAAGTGCCATATCTGTTCAGTTCTAAGCATGGTAGAAGTGCCATATCTCTTCAGTTCTAATTATGGTAGAAATGCCATATCTCTTCAGTTCTAAGTATGGCAGAAGTGCCATATCTCTAAGTATGGTAGAAGTGCCATATCTCTTCAGTTCTAAGTATGGTAGAAGTGCCATATCTCTTCAGTTCTAATCATAGTAGAAGTGCCATATCTCTTCAGTTCTAAGCATGGTAGAAGTGCCATATCTGTTCAGTTCTAAGCATGGTAGAAGTGCCATATCTCTTCAGTTCTTAATGTAGAAGTGCCATATCTCTTCGGTTTTAAGTATGGTAGAAGTGCCATATCTCTTTAGTTCTAAGCATGGTAGAAGTGCCATATCTCTTCAGTTCTAATCATAGTAGAAGTGCCATATCTCTTCAGTTCTAAGTATGGTAGAAGTGCCATATCTCTTCAGTTCTAATTATGGTAGAAGTGCCATATCTCTTCAGTTCTAAGTATGGTAGAAGTGCCATATCTCTTTAGTAGAAGTGCCTCTTCAGTTCTAAGTATGGTAAAGTGCCATATCTTCAGAAGTGGTAGAAGTGCCATATCTCTTCAGTTCTAAGTATGGTAGAAGTGCCATATCTCTTCAGTTTTAAGCATGGTAGAAGTGCCATATCTCTTCAGTTCTAATTATGGTAGAAGTGCCATATCTCTTCAGTTCTAAGTATGGTAGAAGTGCCATATCTCTTCAGTTCTAAGTATGGTAGAAGTGCCAGTTTCAGGTAGAAGTGGTATGCCATATCTCTCAGTTCCATATCTCTTCAGTTCTAAGTATTGTAGGAGCGTCATATCATCAGGTCTAAGTATGGTAGAGGTGCCATATCTCTTCAGTTCTAAGTATAGGTGCCATACCCCTTCGATTCTACGATTGGCATAGGTAATGATCAGTATAAATAAGAGTGACTTAAACAACGAATTTGGTACACGCTCCCTTTTGGTTCTGACTTATTTGGATGGCTACTGATGTGAAAACAACGATACGGTCTCCTGCTTGCTTATCATTGTTCCAAATGAAGATTAAATACAGACGGTGCCTTCAAATAACTTTCAAAAATCAAACCAGGTAGAAATTTGTTAAAGTTTAGTGGGACAATGTTAACCGATGTTCCACAACACTCTTTTCTACTGTGTACGCAAACTCAGAAAGATTCATGTGTAACTGATGTATTCTGGAGGATTAGCACATTACAGTCACAGTCAGAAGTCGCTAAAATGAATCGACTCCATTACAGGAACAAATCGGGGTGCTGTTCCTCGCACACTTACGCAAACAGCTTGCATTTAATGTTCCTTTGTCTTGAAATTCCTGTTATGA
>NW_020870005.1:259066-261566 GCF_003789085.1 Penaeus vannamei
GAGAGAGAGAGAGAGAGAGAGAGAGAGAGAGAGAGAAGAGAGAGAGAGAGAGAGAGAGAGAGAGAGAGAGAGAGAGAGAGAGAGAGAGAGAGAGAGAGAGAGAGAGAGAGAGAGAGAGAGAGAGAGAGAGAGAGAGAGAGAGAGAGAGAGAGAGAGAGAGAGAGAGAGAAAGAGAGAGAGAGAGAGAGAGAGAGAGAGAGAGAGAGAGAGAGAGAGAGAGAGAGAGAGAGAGAGAGAGAGAGAGAGAGAGAGAGAGAGAGAGAGAGAGAGAGAGAGAGAGAGAGAGAGAGAGAGAGAGAGAGAGAGAGAGAGAGAGAGAGAGAGAGGAGAGAGAGAGAGAGAGAGAGAGAGAGAGAGAGAGAGAGAGAGAGAGAGAGAGAGAGAAGAGAGAGAGAGAGAGAGAGAGAGAGAGAGAGAGAGAGAGAGAGAGAGAGAGAGAGAGAGAGAGAGAGAGAGAGAGAGAGAGAGAGAGAGAGAGAGAGAGAGAGAGAGAGAGTGAGATCCTGAATTAGAGAGAGAGAGAGAGAGAGAGAGAGAGAGAGAGAGAGAGAGAGAGAGAGAGAGAGAGAGAGAGAGAGAGAGAGAGAGAGAGAGAGAGCTGAATTAGAGAGAGAGAGAGAGAGAGAGAACGAAAATTTATATCGAATGACAGTTAGTAGAGATATCAAAGATAATAAACGCAGATGTAAATCATTATACCAAGAAACACCAAAATTCTATATACAATAAACAAACGTAAACAAACAGCAACAGCAATCATGATATATACACCAACCTTAACGTGCGTGTTGGAAAGAGAGGGGGGAAAAGAGAGCTAACCAACAACAAAAAAAGTAAAAGAGAGAGAATAAAAAAAAAGTTGAACGTGCCATAAAACACATCCATTATAAAACAACAGGTGGCCAGAGGTGGGCTACGAGAGGCGAGACAAAAGCAGGATTTAAATAAGAAAGAATCCAAGGCAGTTACGAAACCAGTACATTTACTACTCCATTTCGGAGGTTGAGAGTCGGGGCTAAAAGCATTCAGAAATATGAAAAGCTCCGCGCTGGAGTGAGAGAGAGAGAGCGGGTCCCGGCGAGCGCGAGTCAAAAGACAAAGCTGGGTGCCATTGTTTTATCCCGCGACGCCCACATTGTACGCTAAATGGCCGGCCTTAATCACGTATTCTGCGGGCGTTGACGGCTGCCTTCCCTCGCCTCGACACCCGCGCCCGCACGTCCGCACTCACCGACTCCGCCAGCGAGCTCTTAATGGTGCTACTTGGCCCCCTCACCCCCCCCCCCCCTCCACGCAGCATGTCTGACTAACACCTTCGAGCGGCGAGGCCCTGTGCCGCCGCCTTCCGCCTGCGTGTGGCCGGGAAGTGTCTTTTTCGACCCTTTCAGCGTACGAGGCCTTAGTGTGTGCGTGCGTGTGTATGTGTGTGTGTGTTTGATAATGCGTGTATGTGTGTGTACAAGTATTTGAGAATGCATGTATGTGTGTATAAGTATTTGATAATGCGTGTATGTGTGTACAAGTATTTGAGAATGCATCTATGTGTGTATAAGTATTTGATAATGCGTGTATGCGTGTGTATAATTCGACATTTAAGAATGCGAGTGTGTGCAGATACTTATACATGTGTATATGTAGGTGTGTGAAGAGATTTACATGTGCATGCATGTGAATATTGGGACTCCAAACTGTATATGATTGTTGAAAATCACAAATCGTGTTTTACATCAGTGTGAATATTCATGGCCTTGGATAGTGAAGCATATTCAATTTGTAAAACCATTCAGGAATATATGCACATGGAACTGGACTTACCTGCGCTGCAACAAAGTACGTTCCTGATGTTAGTCGCTTAAAGTCGTTCTTGTATTTAGAAAATAAAGTAAATACAAAAAAAAAAGATATTTGTCGCAGAGATAGGAAACTTAAGCACTTGCATATATATATATAAAATGATAATCGAGGTGATTGGCATAACATTTAACAATAACAGTTATAGTGCGTTTTTATCGTAATAGCATTCTTATCGTCATCATTATCATTATTGCTATTTTCATTTTTTGAGAGGGGGGGGCTTACATTATCAATATATCTACTACTGTTTTTACTACCACCATTATCACTTATTTCTATTGCTATCATCATTATCATCGCCATCATCGCAATTACTATGATAATGATAATTACTATTAGTACAATTTTCACTAGTATAAGTAAAAAAAAATAATGATAAAACTAGTGGATGAAATAAGGGCGCATTCATTACCATTACTCCTATCATTATCATAAATATGATAATTAATATCATCCTCATTACCACCACACTCATTCCCATCAGATCACCATCATATATCCCCATCTATCATCTTTATTGTTATCACTATCACCACCAAAATAGCCATCCCAGCTACCCTTTCAACCACACCAAAACTCACCCAAGAAAGTGTTGAATTCATAAAGGAGTTTTTCTCTCCTGAAGGGCGTTAAGCGAGGGCGTGCG
>NW_020870005.1:269066-289066 GCF_003789085.1 Penaeus vannamei
TTGTGAGGTTCAGATAACCGCTAACATTTTATGGTTGCAAATGGTGAAGTACTTTTTTTTTTTTTTTTTATTTTCCTTTTATCGATATAGTACTAGTACTTGTCTAGATACTTCGGTAAAATGCTCACTGCGGAGTCTTTTTTAAGCAAATAGCGTGGTTTTTTTTCCCACCTTATTTTTTTTAGCCCTCTCTTCTGGTGCGATCATTCTTCCACAAACAAAAGAACATATTTATAAATCGCTCATTTTTTTTCTTTTTCTTGTTGCCTAGGTTGTTTAAATCTTTGCTCTCTTATCATTTAGTGTGGTGTGCGATTACATTATTCTCTTTAAATAGGGTCTGGATGGTATTTCTGACTATTAAATAGTATTTCGAACAAAGGTCGTTCCTACATATTCCTACCTTTTCTTTTTTTTTCCTTATGTTTTTCTGTTTTTGTTTACGCGCTGCACGACAAATGGTCTTCATATGCTATTCCTTAGTACATAGCCAACCACTTGTAAATGGTCCTATTTTTTCGCTCTTCAATATGTAACAGAAAAACGGACGGATATATATTCGGGAAAAATAGATCAGATGGTGACGAAAATAATAATAAGTGTAATGCTACTGATATCGGTGATAGAGTAAATAATGCTGATGTTAATGATGATAGAGATGATAATGATCATAAAACACAATGATGATAATAACAACACTGATGATAATAATAGCAATGATGCTGCTGATGATAATAGTAATGATAATATTAATGATAATGATATTAATGATGATAACAACAATAATAACAGCAAAATTATTAGCAATACAAATGATAATGATAATAATGATAATGATAGTAGATAGTAGTATTAGATGACAGTAGTAATGGTAATGATATTGATAATAATAATTCTAATACTGATAATGATGATAATGAGAATAATAATAAGGACAATAAATGTAACTATAAAAATATCAATAATGACAACAATAATAATAATGGCAGTAATGATAATAACTAATAATAACAGGGATAATAATAATGAAAAAAAAAATGTAATGGTAAATGGTAATAATGTAATGATTATGATAATGATAATGATAATAGATAATTAAGCAAGTAATAGTAATGATAATAGCAATGATAGTAATGATAATGATAATGATGATGATGATGATGATAATGATGATAATAGTAATAATAATGATAAAAACTATAAAGATGACAACAATAATATCGCTGATAATAGAAAATACAACACTAATCATAATGATAATTAAAGATCATAATTATAATAGTATAATGATAATATAGTAATATTAATAATAGTATTGTAATAATAATAATAGTATAACAATAGTGATAATAGTTATATAGTTAATATAGTAGAAGTAGTAGTGTAGTAGTCCCTCGTAAGTAGTAGTTAGTTAGTAGTAATCAATATAATTAATAATAATAAATAATAATATGAATAATAATATTAATATAATAATGATAATAATTAATTATGACTAATAATAAATAATAATGATAATAATAACAACAACAACAAAAACAACAACAACAACAAACAAACAACAACAACAAACAACAACAACAACATATCAATAAGATAATAATAATGATAATAGAAATGATTATGATGATGAAAATGATAATAACAATGAAAATAATGATGACAATGGTAATGATATGCTAATGATTATGATTGTAACTATAATATCAACGGCAGTCGAGTGAGTAATGGATAACTGTTAGTAATAATTGATAATTAATATATAATGCATAAATAAATAATGACAAAAAATGATAACGATTATACAAAAATAATATATTGATAAAACTAACATGATAATGGTATTAGAAAATTAAAATGAGATGGCAACAATAATGATAATGATAACAATAATGATAATGATGATAATAACAGTAGTAGTAGCAATAGTAATAATAACATTACTAATGATAATGATAATAGTAATAAAACAATAATAACAGTAGTAGTAGTAGTAATGATAATAATAGTAGTAATAATAATGACAATAATAACAATAATAAATAACAATTAATAATAACATAATGATAATGATAATAAATACAATAAAACATATTTGGATGATTATGATGATGATAATAATGATAACAATAAAAATATTGATGAGAATAATAATGATTAAGATAACAGTATTAATAATGATAATAAAGATGACAACAATAATAAAGATTATAATAATAATTATGATAATGACGATAGCTATAATAAATAATAATGATAATGATAATAGTAATACATATAAAGCTAATGATAATAATGATGATGATGATGATGATAATAATAAAGCTAATTTGATATATAATGGATGATATTGCATGATGAATTAATAATAATGAAATGATTAAAGAACTTAGTAATGATAATATTAAACATTATGAATTACAATGATAATGAAGTGATAATAAAGCAAAAATAATACATGATAAATGATGATCAACCAAAATAAAATGAAAACAAGTAATTATCTATACAATATCATGACATCATCAATGATTGTAATGATAATTATAATTGTAATTATAAAAATATCAGATTATATGTTATGTCTTAATAGTGCATTATTAATAATAATGATCTAGTACACTACAAACTAATATGATAATCATTCATTAATAATAACAATAATAATAATAACTAGAAGCACTCAAAAGAGCGCATACGCTCCGCAAGACACAGTGGGGTAACTGATGCAATCATTATAATTTTTTAATAAAATTTCCTGGATACGCAAAATCTGAGAATCATGACCACTTCATTAAACCACATTCTAGTTAACCAACGCACAGTTTAACTCGACCAACTAACTAAAATACCTGGCCAAAAACAAATAACTTCTTAGCGGATAATGGTAATAGTGATATAAAAATAATGATGATAAAGATAATGAAAATGATATAGTAATAATAATGAATGATAAATAATATATAATAATAATAATAATATAATAATATAATAACACAACGATATAATAATAATAATAATGATAATAATAAAATGTATGATTAATATATAACAATGATAATGATATTATAATAGTAATCCGATGACGATAATTATGATAATGATATAAATAACAATAATATATATATATATGTATCTATATATGTATACATATATATATTCTTTTCTTCTCTTTTTTTTCTCTTTCCATAATTTTCTCCTTTTCTTCTTCTACAACGATTTCTGAAGCCATGTCCGGTTACCAAAATCCTGAACTTGCATCACTTCCTGTACCTTATCAGCTGATCACTTCCTCTCCTTCAGTGTGTTTCCGTGTCTTCCTCTGTACATTTACCACAGAGTAAATTTAGAGGAGTATGTTTAATGGTTTAGGATCTATAGTGAATGGGTATTGTTAATGTGTTGTGAAAGATGTGTTTGTAAAGATATTTTTTTCTGGGGGGAAGAAAGAGAGAGAGGGGGGGGATTGTGTTAAAACAAGTGCTTGTGATTTTTTTCGAGAATTTAAATGTTTAGTCTTTACTTTTATTCTAACAGCAACGACAGAAAATTTAGCGTGATAAAAAATCAAGATTTCGTTAAAAAAAAAATCCATGAAGCCTTCTCTACATCAAAAAAAGATGTAGGTTGTACTTTCAATTTCGCGATATACACATCACAGACACACCCACTTCCACTTCCACTGCCACAGTCTTTGGACTTCCGTTCCCGACTGACCACCACAACTAACGACGACTTGATATATAATTTTCCACGATTAATTTAAGATTGGTACATTTCAAAAAAATATGCTTTCGTGTTTTTCCTTTTTGCTCCGTGTTCATATCCGCCTCCGTGGCTCAGTCTGGAAGGAAGTGTGTTCGGAGAATCAGTTATTCAAATCTCGTTTGAAGGAAAGGAAAATTAAGAACAAAGAACGGCCATACCCCCCCTGCCCAACCCCCTCCCCCCACCCCCCCAAACCTCCCGGTTTTGTAAGCACGTTTGGAAAAAAATGAAAACTCCCGACTATTAAAACCGGGACGCTCGCAAGGCAGGGCCGAGGGAATATAAGGTCGAGATTTCCCTTCTAAACCTGTGGGAAACTCGACCTTTTCCTCGCCGGGTCTGCACTGCCTTTCGCCCTCCGCCCCCGAGCCACCAGCCAGTAATAAGCGCGAGGTGGAGGGATTAAATGCCACAGAAATTACGCGGGGCCAAACACTTGCGCCAATCTGTCATAAAACATTGATCTGGGAGGCCGTGATCCAGGTGGAGCTGGAGGGGGGGGGGCTGGGGAAGTATTGAGGGCTGTCTGTTTATTTACATATAAACACTAACTCATTCGGTTTTATGTAGGATGAACTAAACGAAATATCCTTTTGTTCTTTTATTTGGTTTAAGGTTTAAGCTGTAGCATTAGTTGCAGGTGTTTCTTAGCAGCGTTACCTGCTGTAGATTTTCAGTCAACTTTAATCGTCAAAAAAGTGACACAATAAATTTTCTAGATCATGGCTACATATTGAATAAACTTTTATTGCAAATGGGTCAGTCATAGTTGTTATAAGAGGAATAAAAATTATATAGTTAATTGAAAACTTACTATCTGCAAAAGATTATATTTTACCATTTACTATAGTCCTTGCTTTAAGCATAGAAATTCTTTTCGTTTTCTGTAAAATCGGTGAAACTCAAATTGCACTTTATTTTTCTGACCGCATCCAGGATTTTCTTTTAGCATTTACTCCTTGCTTTTTACATAACTGTTTTCCCCAAGGAGAGCTATTTTAACTATTATACCTCTATCAATACCTCAACCACGATTCAGATTCTCTCTCCGGCCGAAAGAAGGAGAACCCAGCAGAACCAAGATTCCCTCCCCTTGCTCAACTCTGCTTCCTCGAGGGGGCGCAGGGACAAAATGAAATCAACTGCCTGCATCACAAACTAATGTAACACACGACCGAGATAAAGGAGTATTTATGGTGGCAAGAAGGATGAAGAAGATAAATAAATTAACTCGGATAATGTAAATAGAAAACGTATGAAAATGAAAGGACCTGCGAGAAACCTGACGATTTAATATCCGAGTGACAGAAGTGTGTCCACAGCATGCAACGAAAATGGCGAAAGCAAGAATAATTTTCTTATTTAAAAAAAAAAAACTATTCATTCAAGATATTAATTTTACATTGACGATTCTTCTGTGAAGGTGATAGTGAAATATAACCCTCTCGATAATATCCAAAGCGAATACAAAGCCCATATAAGGGTTGTCGCCAAAACCTCACGGTCATTGTGTGAGGTTTCATCCAGGTAACTAAAGCCTTCGAAGCAAAATTCGACGAACTTTCGGAACTTGGCGTAAACTTGAGAAAATGGCCGGAACAAAGGGAGGCGCCATACATCTGTTCCTTTGACGCACCTATTGGAATACATGAATTTAGTATAAATGAAAAAAGAGAGAGAGAAAAAAAAACGGAAAAGGAAAAGGAAGGAAAAAAATGAATATATTTATATATAATATAGATATCTATCTATCAATCTACCTACCTATCTATCTATACATACACACACACACACCACACACACACACACACGCGCGCGCGCGCGCCGCGCACACACACACACACACAACACACACACACACTACACACACACACACACACACACACATCACTACACCCACACAACATGTATATATTATATATATATATAGTATATATATATATATATATATGTAATATATTAAATGTATTGTACACACACACACATGTGTCTGTGTACGTACTATACTTATTTTATACCATATTACATGTATTATAATATTTATATATATATATATGTATATAATATATAATTATATATATCATATATTAGTAATATATATAAGTATATATATATATATGATTATATATATATGTGTGTGTGTGTTGTGTGTGTGTGTGTGTGTGTGTGTACATAACAACACACACGATACACACACACACAACATCAACAAACACCTCACACACCCCAACACGCACGACCACAAACCATAACACACACACACACAGCAACAACACACATCACCACGACACACACAGAACACAAACAACACTCGACATATCACGAGCACACCACACCCACACACACACATATCCTATAGTGAATAATTAATATAAATAATATTAGTATTATTTCTATAATATGTCCTCCGAATAAGTTAGTAAGTAATATACTATATTACCGTCCCTCAGCAATTTTTACCTACAACCTACAGCCTCAGTACCACCTAAACACTGCCGCCTCTTCCCTCATAATAATACATATACATTAATACATACTACCTCTATATATTGTATATATATATAACGCCTCCCTCCTATACTATGTATATAGGATATAATATATACTGTGATATATATGTTATAATCCTATATATATATTATATATATATACTTTACTATGTAATATATCGATCTAATGCCAATTAATATATATTGTGTGTGTGTGTGTGGTGTTTCGCTCGGGCTGTGGTGAATGTGGTGTGTGGTGTGTGTGTTTGTGTGTTAGACTAAAATGTAAGAAATTCAAAACTATAATAGGTGTTTGTATATTTTTGATCACCTATCCCTTGCCTTTTTTTCTGTCCAGCGTAAGCGAACACTCGCCACGCTTATGTATAGCTTCTGGCCCACTGTAAATATATCCTGCTATTCACTTTTGATGCATCTCGTCCCAAATCACANAATGTAGAGAGAACGTGAGAATGAGGAGAAGAAAGAGTAAAGAGGAGGGAAAAGAAAGGAAGGAAATGTAGAGAGATTGGCGGAGGGGGGAGGGGGGGAGAAGGCGGAGGAGGAAGGTAGCAGCAGAGGAGGCTACATTCATAGATTAAGATAATTTATTAAGTGCATCTGATAGTACCGGGGATTATGGGACCTTGCAATTTGAACAGCATTATGGGCCCAGTGCATTAGCATCGGCTTCATGGGACCATTGTGTTTACGCGCTCCAAGAACCGCGTGCGTGTCCGTGAAGGCTTCCCGAAGTTATCAGTTTCAGGAATCTAGTCCACCCTCATTTCCTCCGTCGCTGTGCTGAGACGCGTTTGTTCTCCGTACTTTTTCGTATTTTTTTCTCGTTTTTTTCTCGTCTTTTTTTTCTCTTTTTTTTTTTCCTTTTTTTTTTTTTTTTTTTAGGACTTTAAAGGTTCTTGGTCTGTAGCTTGTAAGTTGCAGGTACCGCTCGTGGTTGCCTGGTCTTTTTTATTCTATCTTCGTTGTTATTGCTTTTCTTTTTTATCTATCTTCGTTGTTTATACTTTTGTTGTTTATTTGTGTTTTCCTTTTTTTCTTTTGTTGTTCCTTTTTTCTTTTTGTGTTGCTTGTTGTCCTTTTTTTCTTTGTTATTCCTTTCCTTTTTAGGTTTTGTTGTTGTTGTTTACTCCATTTGTCTTGTTGTTTATTGCCTCCTTTTCTTTTTTCTCTTTTTCTTTGGTGTTCCTCTTATCTTATCGATACTTGTTTTAGTTTTTTAAATTCTATTTTCCGGTGTTCTTCCTGCTCACACTCACTATCACCCGCCCTACCGCAACCACAACCACAACCACCCCCTCTACTCCTCGCCACCACCACCCGCCCACCACCCGCCCACACGGCCACCGCCTATCCCAACGCCAACGCAAGGAGCCGCCTAAAACAGTGTAAATATTCACCCTCCGGCCGCCGAGATTCACCTCGGCTATCCCTTCGACTCACCCTTTGGATAACCCTCGGCCTCACCTTGGCTCACCCTTGGCTCACCTTGGCTGCAATCCTCCCGGCTCACCCTTCGGATCACCTTTGGCCTCATCTTGGCTCCACCTTTGGCTCATCCTCGCGCCTCACCCTGCGATCACTTGTGCTCACCCTCGGTCAACCTTGGCTAACGCCTCGGCTCCCCTTGGCTAACTCGGCTCACCTCGGCTTACCTCGGGCTCACCCTTGGCCTAACCTCGGCTGCACCTCGGCTCCACCTACGACTCGATCCTCGGCCACCCTCGGCTCCCCTTGCCGACTCAACCTCACGACTCACCCTCGGCTCATTCCTTGGCCACCTTCGGCTCACCTCGACTTCACCCTCGGCTCATCCTCGACTCACCTCGGTCACCTCTGCGCGACTCACCTTGGCTCACGCTCCGTCACCTTCGACTCACCCTTGCGCTAACCTCGGCTTCACCCCTGCGGCTCAACCTCATCGACTCACCCTGGCTAACCCTCGGCTCACCCTCCCGCGCTCACCTTCGGGTTCAACCTCTCGACTCACCCTCGCGCTCAGCCGCCGGCCCTCACACTCGCGCTCAACCCTTGGCTTACACCTCGGCTCACCCTCGGCCTCAACCTCGACTTCACCTTGGCTTAACCGCCGTTCGGCTCACCTCGGTCACCCTCGGCCCTCTAACTCGCACTCACCCTCGGCTCACCTCGGCTCACCTCGACTCACCTTGCGCAACCTCGGTCACCCTCGGCTCAACCTCGACTCAGCCTTGCGCTAACCCTCGCTCCCCTTCGGCTCACCCTCGGCCAACCTCGACTCACCCTCGGCTCATCCTCATCTCACCCTCGGCTGCACCCCTCGGCTCACTCTCGACTCCCTTGGCTAACCCTCGGCTCATACCCTCGCTCGAACCCTCGGCTCATCTCGGTCATCCTCACTCACCTTAGGCGTAACCCTCGCCTCACCCTCTGGCTCACCCTTGGCTAGACCCTCGACTCACTCCCTCGGCCCTCAACCTCGGCTCACCCTCGACTCACCCGTCGGCCTCAACCTCGGCGGCTGGCTAACCCTCGGCTCACCCTTGGCTCACCTCGGCTCACCTCTTGGCTAACCTCGGCTCACCTCGACTCAACCTCGGCTCACCCTCGACTCACCCTTGGCTATCCTCGGCTCACCCTTGGCTCACGCCTCTGGCTCACCTTGGCTAACCCTCGACTCGCTCCTCGGCCTCAACTCCGGCTACCCTCGCTCACCCCTCGGCCCTCACCCTCGGCTCAACCTCGGCTCACCCTCGGCTCCCTGTTGGTCGTCACCCTCGGCCTCACCCTCGGCTCAACCCCTGGGCTCACCCTGGCTCACCCTCGGCTCACCCTTGGCTCACCTTTGGCTCACCCTCGGCTCACCCTCGGCTCACCCTCGGCTCACCCTCGGCTCACCCTTGGCTCACCCTCGGCTTCACCTTGGCCCTCTCCTCGGCTCACTCGCTCACCCTTGGCTCACCCTGGCTAACCCTCGGCTCACCGTCGACTCACCATCAACCGCTCATCGACTCATCCTTGGTACATACACACCCACACACACACTTTATAAAATATCCTATCTTCAAATAAACAGAAGGTAACCCAAGACAATACGCGCACAGAAGGAGACACAGAAAAGAAAACCTAATCCTCAGAAGAAAAAAAAAATAGGAAGAAAAAGAAAAAGAAAAAGAAAAAAGAAAAAAAATGTTTGTGAGTAGAGAAGTAAGCGAGTGTAAAGCCGCGGGGCGAGTGAATAAGAGATGGAGAACAGGGAGGGTTTTAAAGTTATGTCGGAGAGCGCTTACTCAGGGCGCCGGCGGGAGAGGGAAGGAGGAAGGAGGAGGAGAGAGAGATGAGGGGGGGGGAAGGAGGAATAATAATGAGAAGAGGAAGAAGGTGAAGAAAAGGAAGAGGAAGGAGGAGAATAATAATAATTATAAGGGGAAGGGGAAGAGAAGAGAAGAGGAGAAGAGAAGAGAAGAAGAAGAAGAAGAAAGAAGAAGAACAAAAAGAAGATGAGAAAAAAAAAAAAGAAGATAAAAGAAAAAAGAAAATATGGAAAAAAAATAAATAAGAGAAAAAAAATCAAAACAAAGGAAAAGAAACAAGAAAGCATTTTTCAAAATGGTCGCGGAACAAGGAGAAAGACGCGGATTTTGAAGGAAAGGAGACGGAAGGAGAAGGAGGGCGCAAAGACGAAGGAAAACGGGGTATAAATATTAAGACAAGACGAATAATCGACAGTAAAAACGAGACACAAACAGAAGGCAGGAGAGGAAGGGTCGAAATGCTTGGTCGATGCAAGGGAATTTGGCCTTTCCCTGCTGTTCGACGGGAGGACTATAGGCCTATCAATAATAACAGCAATAATAATAATGAAAATAATAATAATAATGATGATGATGATGATGATAATGATGATAACAGCAAAACAATAAGAATTACAACAATCGCAACAACGATATCAATAATAATAATAACTACAACAATAAAAGTGATGGTAATAATAATAAAAAAAATTATACTAATGACAATCGTAGTGATAATTATAATGATAAAAGCAACAAAAATAATGATAATAATAATAACAATAACAATAATAATAATACTTTGATGATGATGTTACTGATTATCAAAATAACAAAAACAAAAACAATAACAATCTTTTTCGATAAGTCTCCTCCACCTGACCCACTCCCCCCCCCCCCCCCCGCTCACTCCGCCCACTCCATCAGTGAAAAAGTTTTCCTCTCCACCTTCCCTCTCCCCCCCTCCCCTCCCTCCTCCTCCCTCCTCCCTCCTCCTCTCCCATCCGTCTGTCCTTCCCCGTGCCTCTAGCCCCCCTCCTCCTCCCCCTACCTGCCCTTCCTGTCCCCTCCCCCTCCCCTCCTCCCCCTCCCCCCCTCCCCTCACTCAAGACTTGGTTCTCGAGAATCTTCTTTTGACTTTTTAAGTTTGTGAAATCTTGACGATCACGTGACCGTGGAGAGAGGGGGGAGGGGAAGGGGGGGGTAGGGGTGGGGTCGAAGGGAAGGAGGGGAGCATGGGAGGAGTGGGGGGAAGGGGAAGGGAAGGGGGGAGGGGGAAGAGGGAAGGGGGAGGGAGGAAGGGGGGGAGGGGGAGAGGAAAAAGATAGTTTTTTTTTTTTTTTGTTTCATTTCGTTTTGTTTTTATTGTTGTTGTTGCTGTGTTCGTTTTGTGAATAAATACTGTTTTTCCCATTCGTGCCTCAGACTACATGATAAGTAAAAAAAAAAAAAAATAAAAAATAAATCGTCATCATTTCCATAGATTTCTCTCGCTCTTGTCCTCTTCCTCTTTCTCCGACGCGAAAAAGACGCACGCTCTCATTTTTCCTCGTCTGCCCCCCCCCCACTCTCCTCCCTTCGCCTCCCGCCTCCCCTCCCCTCCCCTTTCCCCCTCCTCCTCCCCCCCTCCCTTTCCAGCTCCTCTCCCTTCCCTTTTCCCCCTCCCCTCCCCTCCCTCCCCCTCCCTTTCTCCTTCTCCCTTTCCCGCTCCCCTCCCCTCTCCCCCTTTCCCCTCCCTCCCTTCCCTTTCCCGCTCACCTCCCCCTCCCCACTCCTCATCTCCTTACCACAAATATAAAGCTCAGAGCACGGAATTAAGATGCCTCCCTCCCTGCCCCCACCCCTCCCCTGCCCTCTCCCTCTCTCCCTTCCGTCCTTCCCCTTCTCTTCCTCCATATTTCCCTCGCAGCCCTGGTCCCCCTCTCTCTCCCTCTTCCCCAACCCCTCCCCCTTCCCCTAGCAGCCCTGCCCCCCCCCCCCTCTCTCTCTCCTCTTCCCCTACCCATCCCCCTTCCCCTCGCAGCCCTGCCCTCCGCTTCCCACCCTAGCCCCCCCTCTCCCCTCATCCCCAACCCCTCCCCCCTGGTGCAGCCTCACATCTGCACTGGGTTCTACATATTCTAATCCGGAGTCACTGAGCCTCTCATTTTGCCTCGCACCCCTCCCCTCCCTCGCCCCCTCCCCTCCCCCTAGGCCTATGCTTCCGCCAACGAGTACAACCTCAAAGCTCAGGCGAAGGCAGGGGAACCTCGCCCTTAGGCTCTCTCACCGCAAGAGACACTGCCCCTCCCATACTCACCTTCCCCTCCCCCCACCACCCCCACGCGATTATACCCTTCCCCCCCCCCTCCCCCACCGACAGGACCGGCCGTCCGGATGCTAATAGAAAAAAATGAGAGCCTTATTGGAGGTCTCATATCCGGGCCGGGAGAGCGAGAGGCTTCCAACGGAGGCGAGAGAGAGAGAGAGAGAGAGAGAGAGAGAGAGAGAGAGAGAGAGAGAGAGAGAGAGAGAGAGAGAGAGAGAGAGAGAGAGAGAGAGAGAGAGAGAGAGAGAGAGAGAGAGAGAGAGAGACTGACAAGCAGCTAAACAGAGACAAATAGACAGAGATTTTTAAAAAAAAAAGGATGAGAAAAAAAAAAAAACACAAACACATTTGATACGCGACAAACAAAAAAAAGCAAAACAGGAATACGGAAAATGAGAGAGAAGAGGGCGAGGAGGAGGGAAGGAGGAGGGGAGGGAATAGGGAAGAGGGGAGGGAGGAGGGAGGGAGGGAAGGAGGGAGGGGAGGGAAGGAGGGAGGGAGGAAGGAGGGGAGGGGGAGAGAAGACGGTGCTCAGGAGAGAGATCACGAGAGATGTAAATACGTTTTTGATGGTGGGATCCACAGCCCGGGGTGCCATGTACCATGATGCATGCTGTGTGTTGTGTGTGTGTGTGTGTGTGTGTGTGTGTGTGTGTGTGTGTGTGTGTGTGTGTGTGTGTGTGTGTGTTGTGTGTGTGTTGTGTGTGTGTGTGTGTGTGTGGTGTGTGTACGTGTGTGTGTGTGTGTGTGTGTGTGCGTGTGCGCGTGTATATCATATATAAATATACACACGGTATAAAATATAACATAAACATTTACTCACGAGCGAGCGCGCACGCACACAAAACACGCAGCCCGTGTATACACAGGCGCTGTATATCCCTTTCCCTCCACTATTTATTTCTGCCTGAGCACCTCCGTCGTAAGGAATCCGTCTCCCCTCATGCGATCCTTCCATCGACTCCCCTCACTTCACGTGCCGGTGAGGGTAATCGCTACCTTTCTCTTTCTCCTTTTTTTTATTATCGGAGTTTCCCATCGTTTCCAGAGGGGGAAGGTCGGAAGGAAGTGGAGCGGAGGGAGGAGAGAGGGAGAGTGAGAGAGAGTGAGAGAGAAGAGAGAGAGAGAGAGAGAGAGAGAGAGAGAGAGAGAGAGAGAGAGATAGAGAGAGAGAGAGAGGTACTCTTTACCTTTTTCTTTCTCTTTTTATTTATTAGTTTCCAGTTTCCATCTGTGGAGGTCTGTGGTATGGTGATTATGGATGGAAGGAAGGAGATAGGAAGAAGCAAAAGAGAAGAGGGAAAGAGGAGGTCCGAAGACGAGGGGGGCTAAGGAAGAAGGGAGGAAAGTAACACGAAGAAAAGGAAGGGAGAAAGAGGGGAAGCAAAGCAAAAGGGAGAAGTGAATGTCAGAGAAAGAGGGAAGAAGGAAGCGAGGAGAGAAAGAAGAGGAGAGAAAGAAGAAAGGGAGAAGGGAGATTCGGGAAAAAGAGGGGAGAGGGGAGAGGGGAGAGGGGAGAGGGCAGGCGGAGGGGACAGTGTACAAGGCGTTGTTTACTCGCTCTAAAGGGCCGGTAGAAACATCTTGTGGACCACGTGTGAAGTCGAGAGTAAACATATATCACTTGAACGGTCAAAATAAGAACAATCACAAACACTAGGGGGGAGAGGGGAAGGGGCGGGGGAGAGGGGGAAGGGGGGGGGGAAAGGGGGAACGGGGGGGTGAGGGGGAGAGAGGGTAGGGGGAGGGGAGATAAAAGTCTCTGACTTCTTCAATGAGATTAGAATTATTCGTCCTTCGCCCCCTCCGCTGCGGGATCGCCTGAAGAGTTTGAGGAGGAGAACGAGGTGGGTGGGGGCAGAACGGTGAGGGTGGGGGGGGGGGTGAGATAGTAGCAGGAGGTGGGGAAAAAGGGAGGAGGGAAAGGAAGGGGGAAAAAAAAAAGATTCAAGAGTGAATAGGAGATTGCGAGGGAGCATCTGCCTACACAATTCCCGAAAAAGTTACAAGAAAAAACAATCACGTCGCTAGCATTAACGCGTGCCGTACCCATACCCCTCTCCCCCCCCCCCCCTTCCCCTCAGCGCCCATCCTCTCCAGTCCAGCCACGGGTATCGCCGACGACCGAAAATGACCCCAATGCTGGTGGATGATAAGGGCGCGGGTCGCTCGCCGCCAGAGGCGTAGGTCCCGTCACTCGTGAGAGCGAGGTTTACACGGGCGCGGGGGCGGGCGGCCGGAAGAAAAACATACATGGGCGTGTCTGGTCCTTACTCATGTACTGTATGTAGATGCTTCGACACCTTTACTGCCGGCGCCCCTACGCCTCGCGCTTTACATCTTCCCTCCCCTCTCCTCCTCCTAATCTTCACCTCCTTTTCTTCTTCCTCCTCCTCCTCCTCCTCCTCCCCCCGCTGCTCGTCCTCCTCCTCGTGCACTCGTCAGCCACCGCGTCCATTTCCCGCAGCGCCGCGGGCCGCCAATTACTTCTCTTAATCATACCCATTTCGCCGCCGCCATTCCCCGCTTGCCTGCTCCTCCGACGGATCGCGGAGCGGCGCCCTCGCCCGCTCCCTCCGCCGCCTCGCACGCCCGCCGCCGTCCCTCGCCCTGCACGCGGCACGCCCCTGGCCGTGCAGAGGGCTCAGGGCAGGTCAGGGCCGCGAACCCGAGGACGAGGCGCTACGACGCGAGCACGTCACGCTCGGCTGCCCGCCTGCGTCGACGCGGGACGGAGCCTCGGCTGCCCGCCGCTGCCCGCCCGCCCGCCCGCCGCCGCGACGCCGAAGCAGCGACGCCGCGGACACCGAACGCGACGGCGACGAGTGGCGGGAGCAACGCCATGGGCGACACTGCTGACCTGCGGCGCCTTCCCTCGACCCGAGAAGGACCACAAAGGCAAGCCCATCTAACGGCAGCGCGACGCCGGCGTGGCGCGGCCGGGCCTTCCCGGGAGAGTTCCAATCCGCTTTTCCGGGAAAACACTCCAACTCCGACCGAAAGGAAGGCCAGCTGGACACTCCCGGGCGGAACCCTCGCTTGCGGCTCGCGGCGGTACTCCCTCGCAAGCTTTCGATCTACTACAACCCCGCCGACAACACTTCTACTGCTTCAGGTGCTCTCTCTCTCTCTCTCGCCGCTGTGCCCGCGGAGTCGCCAAGGTCGTTCGTCCCCTGCCGACGGCTAGGAGACCTCACCCGTCATGCTCCGCCGTCGGGTGGCACTGTCTTGCCTCCTGTTCCGACCTCCGGCAAGGACTCATGCTGCGGCTGTGGGGTAGCACTCTCTTCGCCCGGGAATTGTTGACCGTATTCGGGTTGTCTCCGAGCGGTCAGCCGCGTCGCCCGCTCGCCCGTGAGTTTCGCTCGGTCGGGGAGGGGGGGAGGAAGCAAGGGGGCACAGAGAGAGATAAGTGCATAGAGTGATGGCTAGACAGATGAATAGAAGCAAGAACGGAGAGAGGGAGGGAGGGAAGAGGGAGAGAGAGAGAGAATTCAAGTTCAAAATACTTTATTCCCATTTGTTACAGCGAGAGAGAAAGAGAGAAACTAATAATAATAATAATAATAACAACAACAACAAAAATAATAAACACCAAAGCTGAAAAAAAAGAAATCCAGTCATCGCAAATCCTCCCCCCTTCCCTCCCTCCCCTCCCCCCCTCCCCCACGAATGTCCATAGCACTAGCATCCCCCGAGCAACCGGACATAAATAACACGGGGAATAAGCCACAAATCCGACCTGCATTACTCGACCACGTGTGTGACCGGGTGGAGGGGTGTCGGGCGGGGAGTGGGAGGGGGGAGGGGGGGGTGGAGGGAGGGGGGAGAGGGTGTGGCGGGGAGTGGGAGGGAGGGGAGGGGGAGGGTGAAGGTGGAGGGGGGGGTGGAGGTGAAGGGGAGGGGGGAGTGGAGGGGGAGGGTTTGGAGATCACACAAAGGTACAGGTGTTTTACGAAAGAGAAACGTGGGAATAGGGTAAGAGAAGAGAAGGGAAGAAGGGGGATGTGGGAAAAGAAAGAGAATGTGGAGAAGAAAAAAGAGAAGGCGGAATAAGAATGGAGGAAGGAGGTGAAAGAGCGTAGAAAGAGAGAGAGAAGAAGAATAGAGAAGAAAAAGATTCTAATCCCAAGCCTGTTTTCAAGAGCGCACGCAACAACAAAAAATAAATAAATAAAAAAAAATAATAAAAATAAAACCTAGGCCTATGTGCGTAAGTAGAGTGCGTTTGGGTCGCGTTATTTAAATCGAGCGGTTCAAGCCAAGTGGGGGGAGGGGAGGGGAAGGGGGGGGGGGTAAAAATATACAGTGAAAACAGCATAACAAGACCGCGATGGCCACGTAATCCCGAGGCAAAACAAAACAAAAAAATGCAGGGAAGTGTGGTTTGGGAAAAGAGGGAGGGGAAGGCGCATACATAAATATAACACACACACACGCACACACACGCAACACGCACCACACACACACACACACGCAGACAGACACGCACGCACACACACACACGCAGACACACACACACACACACACACGCACACGCACACAACACCACACACACACACCACACACACACACACACACACACACACACACACACACACACACACACACACACACCACACACACACACACACCAGAAAAAATCACAATTGCGCTAAAAAGGCACTAACGAGGGGCGGCTCCTGCCCTGACCCCCCCCCCCTCCTAATGGATCCTCCGCCGAGAGCCGATGGCCCTCCTCGCGCCCCTGTAGGACCTCCTCCACCTGTCCGGAGTCCAGCGCGCGGTGCCAAGGGTCCCTCTCCCTCTCCCTCTTCAGGTCCCGCGCGCCCAAGTGGAGTCCGGCGTCCGGGACCCTCCCTCCGACGGCCGAGTCCGAGCGCGTGTCCTCGGACGGGGCTTTCCTTTGGCCTGGCACTGACTTGGCCCTTTCATGCTCCCCCCCCCTCCCCACCAGTGCCGGGCTTCTTAAACCCCCGCGGACCCCCCCACCCACTTCCGGCGAAATCCAAGTGGCAGCCTTTCCGACTATGGGAACCCCTCGCTTCGCCCCTCCCCCCTTCCCCCTCCCCCGCCCCGCCCCCCCCGCCCCCGCCGCCCCATAGAGGCACTCCTCGTCGCGCCCAGTTGACCGCCTGTTTTTTTTCCTTTTTTCCTTTTTTCCTTTTCTTTTTTGTGGCCCTCGTGTAAAATCGCGGGCCTGACCTCTTATTTTGTGAAAACCATTTTTTTCTTTTTATTTTATGTGCGGCCGCCATTGAGGGCGTCCCGCGGGCCATTCCTCTCCCGGCCCGTGCATGCGGTCACGGCTCGACACGGGCGGACGCGACGCCCACTCCCGCGGCGCCCATTCCCGCCCTCGCGGCCCCCGGGGCGGAGAGGCGAGAATGGGCGGCGGCGGCGGGGCTCGCTTACGCCCCTCTGCCGCCCGGGAATTTGCCTATCGAGACCGTGCGCAGAGATAAGGTGCGACAGAGCTGCCCCGGGCATGAATGTAAATTGCTATTTGACTATTGATATTGAAAACGCTCCATTTTCCCTCGCGAGCCCACACCCGGCCGCCGGTAATCTTATGGACGTGTGCGAACGTGTTTATGTACGCGGCGGGGAAAGGAGGACGGGGGGGGGGGAGGGAGGGAGGGAGGGAGGAGGGAGGGAAAGAGGGAAGGAAGGAGGAGGGAGGGAGGGAGTAGGAGGGAGAGAGGGCGGGGAGAGGGGGGAGGGGGAGGATAAGGAAGGAAGGAACAGAGGGGAGGACGGCGAGGAGGAGGATTAGGAGGAAGAGAAAGAGGAGGAGAACTAAGGGGAAGAGATAGAGGAGGAAGAAGAAAGAGGGAGGAAAAAAAAAAAGTTCCCGCATCGCTTATGTGTTTTCTGTTTGTTTTGTCCGATCTGTTGGTCCAGCAGGGGCGCGTGAGGGGGAGGGAGGGGGGAGGGGGAGGAGGGAGGAGGAGGAGGAGGAGGAGAAAATGAGGAGGCGGAAGGCGGCGATGACGCAGAGGGGAAAAATGGGAAAATAAAGAGAAATGTAACAGCCACACATTGGAAGCTACAATGAAATCAATGAAATAAATAAAATAAATTCACACCAAACAAAATTTTTTAAAAAGGGGGAGATGGTGGTATTAAAAGAAAAGCTAACCATGTGGAGTTCAGCGCATAAAGCCAATACTTTAATCATACTGACACCTCCTTAGATACAGATGATAATACCTCAATCACCACTCCCACTGAACACCATCTGAACACCACCTGTCAAGCTT
The DNA here is from genome assembly GCF_003789085.1 of Penaeus vannamei. Lineage (NCBI taxonomy): Eukaryota > Metazoa > Arthropoda > Malacostraca > Decapoda > Penaeidae > Penaeus > Penaeus vannamei. Next base: position 287,188 of record NW_020870005.1, read on the forward strand.
GACCAACCAGCGGCAGGACAACAATCCCTCAAGAGAATCCCATTTCCAAAACCCATACACAGAACAGCAGCCCAACCTTCCACGCAAGCAAGCACGCAACAACAAACGCTAACAACATCAATATAACAATTTAACAACAATACGAAGTGCGGTTACCGTTGGCCTGGTCGATACCGGGTCCCGTTTACAGCATCAAACAGGTGTGGCCGTTGGAGCAGGTGCGGCGTTCTGCCATTATGTGAATATTAAGTATCTCGTCACAATGCGCATTCTTATTTTGCGGGTGAATTATATGTTTTAGAATATATATATATATATATATATATATATATATATATATATATATATATATATATATATATATATATATATATATATATGAATTTTTCCAAAGGCGGAAAAGGTGATCTGTGCAAAAAAAATATGCATGCCTACATATCTACATATAAATAATATGTGTCTACGCGCACACATTGGTATCCAGATGGGGAGAAGGATATAGAGATAGATGGATAGATAAACAACAGAGAGAAAGACAGACAAACAAATCCAAACAAGTAATTATCAATACAGACCCTAACTATTCCTGCTCTTTCCTCCCTTCACCCACCCTCTCTCTCGGCTTCTCCTCTCCTTCTCCTCCTCCTCTTCCTCCTTTCCCCTCTCTGGCCAGCACTGTCCACTTAAACTTGTACAACTCTCCTGCCCTTCTCGCCCCCCCCCCCGCCCCCTCCACCCCGCCCATCCCCCGCCCCATCCTAAGCACCCCTCTTTCTCCCCTCATTCTCACGGCCAGAAATGAAAATTCGTCCGGACGTTGAGGAGGACGAGAGGGGCGGGGGAGGGAGGAGGAGGGGGGGGGATGGGAAGGAGGGGAGGGTATGGGGAGGAATGGGGTGAGAATGGAGGAGGGAGGCGATAAGGGAGAAGCAGGAGGACGACGAGGAATAGGAAATGATGGAGGAATAGAGGGAAATAAAGGAAAAGGAGGGTGTTGATGATAATGAACATGATATAAAAGACGAAAAAATAGAAGAACGGCGGAGGGGGTGGAAGGATGGATGGAAGGGGAAGAGGGAGGAGAAGGAAGAGGTGGCAGTGTGTGGAGGGGGGTATGGAAGAGAAAGAAATGGAAGGGGAGGGAGGAGGGAAGAGGAAGGAGGTGGAAGGGGGGAGGGGGATGGAAGAGAAAGAAGTGGAATGAGGGAGAGGGGAGGCGGAAAGGGGGCGCGGAGGAGGGAGGGGAAGGCGATAATGCGATTTCCCTCTGCTTTGCATGGGAGACTCGCCTCCTTGACACCGTAATGGAATTTCCTTGTTCGTGACTCGCCGGGAATTTCTGAGTGGAAACGTTGCGATAAATGTTTTCGTTTCCAAAGACGATTTTTCGGGGACGACTTCGAAGGCGGCGGGGGGGGGGGGGGGAAGGGGGCAGGGGGGAGGGAGGGAGGGAGGGAGGGAAGGGGAAGAGGGGGTGCGGGTGGAGGGTATGGGGAGGGAAGGCGATGAAGTGACAGGGGGACATATATGAGGGAGGGAGGGAGGGAGGGAGGGAGGGAGAGAGAGAGAGAGAGAGAGAGAGAGAGAGAGAGAGAGAGAGAGAGAGAGAGAGAGAGAGAGAGAGAGAGAGAGAGAGAGAGATGGGGTCTTTACTAAGTGTTGGCAGGACTTAGGCTTTTAAACAGGCGCAGGCATTGAGGAGGGGAGGGGACTTAGGGGGGTGGTGCGAGGGAGAGGGGGGGGGGGTGGAGCACGTGCCACGCCCGCTCTCTTAGGCTTCGACGATGGACGCTGTTAACAAGACCTAGAGAGAGAGAGAGAGAGAGAGAGAGAGAGAGAGAGAGAGAGAGAGAGAGAGAGAGAGAGAGAGAGAGAGAAG
>NW_020870005.1:294066-309066 GCF_003789085.1 Penaeus vannamei
CCGTTCGTTATTTCCGAGGCGTATCATTATTTAATCATAATAAAAATTTAGTATTACTTCCCAAAAGACAGTAATGGAGGGTTATATGGACGTAATTACACGCCCTGGATATGATAACAGGTCTTGGATAGCGTCAGATTATTAATATAATATGTCTGTTTGCATTAATGACGACAGAGTGAAAAAATAATAATAATCTGTGGATTTCTGTGAGATTTCCTTTTCGGGTTTTCAATCTTATCATCATTTTCTTCTGTCTTTTCTCAGCGGTTTGAAAATATGAAAAATGTTTGCAAAAAAGTCCAAAAAGAAATTATGTGCACAAAAACATCCTTAACAACTGACATAAATCTTGAGACAAAGAAACGACAAAAAACATGCAAATACAAACACACACAGAACAGCAAATACACAAAAAACATACAACAATCCATCTGTCTATTCATCTGTTTTATCTATTCATATGTATCTATACAAACATATCTATATAAAACCGTACAAATAACTAACACAAAGGAGAAAACCAGCGCCCAATGAAAGCAGAGGAAACCCATTGTGACCGCACGCCCACCCAGCCGCCCACACGCCAACAACCAGACAACCAGAGAACAAACAGACAACCAGAGAACAACCAGTGAACAATCAAACAAGAGAATAACAAGGCAATAACCAGATAATAACTAGAGAACAACCAGAGAATAGCGAGACAACAACCGGACAACCAAACAACCAGAGAATAACGAGACAACAACCGGACAACAACCAGAGAATAACGAGACAACAACCGGACAAGGCAACAACCAGACAACCCAACAACCCGAGACGAACCAGACACCCCCCCCCCCACACACCCCCACACAACCGCATTTCCACAACCGGCCTCAGCCTCTTCCGCAGAGCCGCAGACGCACAGTTCCCGGAGTAGGCCTACCCGTCCCGTGGGGGTGTTGGGGGTTCAGCGATCCACTCATTTGCGGCTGTGCAATCAATACCACGCTGGGCTCACCCCCCCCCCCCCCGCCCCCTCTATCTACCTCATATGCCTATATTTTTTCTATCTTTCTGTGTATCGTGATTTACCTCTGAATGGTAGTTAGGCACTGAAGTCTCTAAAAACTGGTTGGTATGCACCGAAGTCTATTATAAAAATGGTAGTTATACAATGATATGGATTGTAAATAATGGTAGTCATATACATATTTAAAAAATGGTATTTATACGCTGAAATCTATTTAAAAATGGAAGTTATACACTGAAATCTTCTTAAAAATGTATTATTGACTGAAATCTAAAAGGCTATATGCTGTGCTTGATGATAAAATTTCAGTTTTGCGGGAAAAAAAAACTCGAAGAATTGGCGAATAAGAAAAAGAAAAAGAAATATGAACACGAGAACTGTGCACAAAAAAGGGAACAGAAACGGTGAACAGCGCTCAAATAGAATGTGGCGTGTCGATACCTTAGAGTTTATCACAGGTCGTCGATGTAGTCTGGTTAACAAGCACGACGTACACATGGCGTGTGTACAGTCTCTCTCTTTCTCTTTTCTTTTCCCTCCTCTCTCTCTTCTCTCCCTTCATCTCTTTCTCTTTCCTCCTCTCTCTTTTCTTTTCCTACTCTATCTCTCTCTCTCTCTCTTCTCTCTCTCTCTCTCTCTCTCTCTCTCTCTCTCTATATATACTTATATATATATCTATATATATGTATATATATATATATATATATACTATATATATATATATATATACTATATACATATATATATACATATATATATACATATATATATTATATATATATATATCTATATATACTATATATACATATATTATTATATATACATATATATACATATTATATTATACATATATATACATATATATACATATATATATATATATATTACATATATATATACACATATATACATATATATATATATATACATATATATATACATATATACACACATATACATATATACATATATATATATATATATATATACACACCACATATACATATATATATATATACATATATATATATATATATATACATATATATATATATACACATATATATACATATATATATATATAATATATATATATATATATATATATATATACTATATATACATATATATACACACACACATACACACATATATACATATATATATATATATATATATATATATATATATATATATATATATATATATATATATATATATATACATATATATATATATAATATACATATAATATAATACTATATATATATATATATATATATATAAATATATATATATATACATATATATATATATATATTATATATTTATTTATTTATATTATTTATATATATATGGATAGCAACACAACACACGCAACAAAATATTCCGCCAAACTTGCCTTGTAATTTCAAAATCGCCAACACGTCCTCGCGCGACACAAAATGTTCTAGAATATCTGCACATTATTGAACTTTCGCCACTCGCGCGTCCCCTCGGCGGATGGTCGCCATGGCAACGGGAAAGAAGATCTGGGAGAAGGAATAATTAACTCTTGTCATCAAGCACGGTTCACCTCAGGCTCCCGCTGGCCACGCCCCGCCCTTGCGCCCTGCTTGTTCTCTTTGCTCTTCTCTTCTTTTCTTTTTCTTTCTCTGTCTCTTCTTTTTTTTCTTTCTTTTCTCTTCTCTTTTCTTCTCTTTCTCTTCTCTCTCTCTTTTCTTTTCTCCTCTCTTCTCTTTTTTTCTCTATTTTCTGTTCTTTTCTTTTCTGTTCTCTTCTCTGTTCTTTTCTTTTCTGTTCTCTTCTCTGTTCTTTTCTTTCTGTTCTCTTCTCTTTTTCTTCTCTCTTCTCTTCTCTTTCTCTTCTCTTTCCATTCTCTTCTCTTCTCCTCCTTTCCCTTTCTTCTCTTTTCCCTTCTCTTCTCCTTTCCATTCTCTTCTCTCCCTCTCGCTTATGCGGCCGCTCCCCCTTTGGCTTTCATTCTCTCGCTCCAACACTTGCGAATCTATTTAACCGAGAATACACAGATCGCTTTTTCAAGCAGACAGTCAAACATCTGCCTGTCGTCTTCCGGTGATTTACGACTGCACTCTCAATGGGTGCGGTGCGTGACTCTCTTGTAATACACACATACGTATACAACTTGTACATACATATACATATACATATATGTACATGATATACATACATAATATACATACATATATATATATGATATATGATATATATATTATATATATATATATATATATATATATATATATATATATATATTATATTATACAACACACACACACACACTGCACCGTCACCCTCTGCTATCCATCGACCCCATTCATAATTCAGTCCTAAGTTATGGCCGGCTTGATGCCCGCCCGCCCGCCCCGCCCTTCCCCGCGCCGAAACCCGCCCATATATCATATCCATTTGCGCACATGTGTGTGTGTGTGCGCGCGCGTGCGTGGGGATTTCCGCCAGGTATAACGTCCCCTTGAATATTCGCAGCTCGCACACTCGCAAACACCGACAACCGCAACAGGAACGACGAAGGGAAGGGCAAGAAAACACACGAATATGCCGAAGGCCTTTTCGCTATTGCTTCGTCAGGGCATATAGCGAAATAGTGAAAAGGCCTTCGGCATATTCGTGTGTTTCTTGCCCTTCCTTCGTCGTTCCTGTGCAATCTGTTCAACATGAATTCCAAGAACCGCGTTTGTGGGCTCTGCTCACGAGCTACTTAGCCACTGCACCACGGAGCCCCTACTATACCCACTGTGCACTGTACCCACGGCCCCTTCTACCCCTATACCCATGTGCAGCTGTACCCACGGCCCCTTCTACCCCTACTATACCCACTGTGCAGCTGTACCCACGGCACCTGCACGCGGGGACACCTCGAATACTCACCTCTAGTAGTTGGGGAACTCATTCTGTCTCTTTCCATCTTTATTAGCGGATCAGCTGTTGGGGAGAGACAGGAAGGTATTTAGAAAATGTTGTTTGTTATTTTCGGTTGTTTTTTTTTACGACTGATTGTAGTTGTTTATGATATTCACTTGCAGAGTGATTATTAAAAATAACTTTTTGATTTCTGCTTTTAGATTTTGATGGATATATTCACACTGAGAACAAAAGAGAAAGACCTATACAAGAAACCGTATATTCAACACTATTCAATACAAACACACACACACCCACAAAAAATGAATAAGTAGTGAAATTATTCAGAAAAAAAAAGGAATCGTATCGAATTTTATATCTTCCCTAAACCACGAGCCAAAACGACAATTCAAAACAAAACCAGAAATTGCAAATTACGGAGAACGTGCGATAATACAATCACACACACACAACACACACACGCAATACAACACACACACACACATAACACACACCACACACACACACACATAAACAACACACACACACACACAACATAACACACACACACCACACACACACAACACACCACACACACACAACACACATAACACACACACACACACACACACACACACACACACAATTCGGAGCACCGAAGAGTCAAAACGCCGCCGCTCCCCCCTGTCCTCCACTCCCCCCCCCCCCCCCCCCCCCCCCGACACCGCCGAGCGAGACGGACTCCCACCTAAAAACCTGCAATTTACGGCGAGAGCTTATAATCAAATCACCAATAATCCCCGTCATTTGGCCAATTGCCAATTTGCAGACTAATTATTTGCAAATTCAAAATGACGGCAGTAAATCCCCGCATAACGCGACCGTTTTCGCGGGTTTGGGGAAACGGGGAGGGGGAGGGGGAGGGAGGGAAGGAGGGGGGAGGGGAGGGGGAGAGGGGGAAGGGGGACGGGGGGAGGGGAAGGGACGGGGGGAGAGGGAAGGGGAGGGGAGGGGAAGGGAGGGAGAGGGGAAGGGGGGGGGGAGAGGGAAGGGAGGGGGGAGAGGGAAGAGGGAGGGGGAGAGGGAAGGGGAGAGGGGGAGAGGGGAGAGGGAGAAGGGAAGGGAGGGGGGAAGGGGAGGGAAGGGAGGGAGGGGGAGAGGGAGGGGAGGGGAGAGGGGGGGAGGGGAAGGGAGGGAAGGGGAGAGAGGGAAGGGGAAGGGAGGGGGGAGAGGGGAAGGGAAGGGAGGGGAGGGAAGGGAGAGGAAGGGGAGAGAGGGGAAGGGAGGAGGGGGAGAGGAGGCATGGGCATGGGGCGCGGCATCCCACCTCGCAGCTTCTCCTCGCCTTCTTGCAATGGCTCCGAGATGCAGCTGCAAACGGGTGCAACGGCCCGGCGCTTCTGCCCAGTTGTCCCCTCCGCTCCGGTGTCACACACACACACACACACACACACACACACACACACACACACACACACACACACCACACACACACACACACACACACACACACACACACACACACACACACACACACACTACACAACACACAATAAATAAATGTTTCATCAGATACAACTATGCACTGGGATCATCGTCATATAAAAATACAATATTCATAAAAATAAACCATAAAACATCATTCGAATTAAAAAAAAAAAAAAAAAAAAACTCTCCCTCGTATTCATATAATTAATTTATCTTTTTTTTTTTTTTACATGTCTCGTTTTATCACTTCTCTCTTACTGATTCAGCTATGGCAAAGGCACACTTGTGGAAATAACATCCAGTATATCACAAATATATATATATATATATATATATATATATATATATATATATATATATATATATATATATATATCTTTAAAAATGTATTGTTTACTGCAGCTGCTTTGTCCGCAATGAATCAAAAATCGCCAACAGGACAACAAGAGAATAACAATATTTAGATTAGACGAAGAGTAAGGAAAAAGGTTCGAGTAAATCCACGGCCTCCTCTTCTCTCCGCCCCCTCCCCCCCCCCTCCAACCCCCAAAGGAAAAAAAAAAAATCTCCCCTCTTTGACCCCCCCCCTCAAAAAAATATATTCACCCCCTTTTGATCTTCTCGCGCCCCCTACCTATCTCACCACACCTCCTCGAAGGGAAAAAAGAGGGCAACTCCCCTTATTAACCTCAACTCCCCTCCCTCCCTCCCTTCCCTCCCCCATCCCGCTCCCCTCCCCTTCCCCTTTTCTGTCTCCCGCACACTTCATCCTCGTGGTTAGTTTCGAGGGGAGGCGAAAGGAGGAGAGCGCCCATCGCCCCTCCCCCACCCCCTCTTGAAAACCCCCCCATCGACTCCGGTACCCCTTCTCCCTATCCCTGACCCCCCCTCCCCCTACCCCTCCACTCCCAACCCACCTCCTCTCCCCCCTATCCCTGCACTCCCAACCCACCTCCTTCTCCCCTATCCCTACCCCCCCTCCCCTACCCCTCCACTCCCAACCCACCTCCTCTCCCCTTCCCTGCCCCCCCCTCCTTCCCTCCCCGTCCCTGCCTCCAGCTCCCCCATCCCTGCCCCCACCCTCCTCCCACGGCCCTACCTCACCCCCCCCCACCCCCGGGCCGGTGCTTTGGTAAAAAACCCGGCCGTGCGATCCGTGCGTGCCGCCGAAAGAGGCTCCACGTGCCGGCCGCAAAAAATTGGGGATTACCGCTTCCCTAACACCTAGCTGCCTCCTCATCCTCTGTCTCCCCCTCACTCCCCTCTCTCTCCTCCCCTCCTCCCCTCTCCCCTCTCTCTCCTCCTCTCCTCTCCTCTCCCCTCCTCTCCTCTTTTCTCCCAAGCGCGGCGGGAGAGCGCGGTTGATTTTCTCTCTTATTCTCTTTCGCTTTTCTCGTTTCCTCCGTTCTGTTTTTTTTATTCGGTGTATCCCCCTTTTTCCTCTCTTCCCTTCTCTTCGCTAACTATCATCAGATTAGCGGGGAGGATTTGCACACCTATTCCCAGCGACATTTTAGGAAAGACAAACTATTTTTTTTCCTGTCGAGATCAGATTAAATCCAGTTTACCGTCAAAAAAAAAAAAAAAAAAAAAAAAAAAAAAAAAAAAAAAAAAAAAAAGAGAATAAAATAAAGGAAAAAAATAAATAAAGGGGAAACTCGCGAACGGCATAAAAAAAATCCTCTATAGGCATTGCGGAAACTTGTTAAACGTGGTTAACGAGCGACACGGCATGGTTTGCACGTGGCACTCCCTCGGCGCTCGCAGGCCACGCGCGCAGGCAAGCAGACAGACAGCAGCAGGGACTAGACAGCAAGCAGCAGGCAGGCAAGCAGACAGACAAGCAGCAGGACAGGCAAGCAGACAGACAGACAGGCAAGCAGACAGACAAGAAGCAGACAGGCAAGCAGACAGACAAGCAGCAGGCAAGCAGGCAGAGCAGACAGGCAAGCAGACAGACAAGAAGCAAGCAGACAGACAAGAAGCAGGACAGGCAAGCAGAGAGACAAGAAGCAGGACAGGCAAGCAGACAGACAAGAAGCAGGACAGGCAAGCAGACAGACAAGAAGCAGGACAGGCAAGCAGACAGACAAGCAGCAGGACAGGCAAGCAGACAGACAGCAGGACAGGCAAGCAGACAGACAAGCAGCAGACAGGCAAGCAGACAGACAAGAGCAGGACAGCAGCAGACAGCAAGCAGGACAGGCAGGACAAGCAGCAGCAGGAGCAGACAGACAAGCAGCAGGACAGGCAAGCAGACAGACAAGCAGCAGGACAGGCAAGCAGACAGACAAGCAGCAGGACAGGCAAGCAGACAGACAAGCAGCAGGACAGGCAAGCAGACAGACAGCAGCAAGGCAAGCAATAGGTAAACAATAAGACAGACAGACATATACACACAAGCAGTCAAACAAATATAGCCATACATACGGCCAAACAAACACAGTCAGACAGTCAGACATACAGTCACAAGCAAACAAATACAAGCAGGCAAGCAGGGAGTCCAACAGTCAGTCAAGTCAAGCGAGTTACCGACCGAATGCAGTCAGGCAAAGCAGTCAAGCAAACACGCCGTCAGTCGGCCAAGCAGGCAGAGCATTCAAACAAAACCGCTCTCCCCTTCCCCCCTTCCCCCTCCCGTCCCCCACCCCCTTCCCCTCCCTCCCCCACCCTCCCCCTCCCCCACCCTCCTCTCCCCCCTCCCTCCCCCTCCCCCTTCCCTCCCTCCCTCCCCACCCACCCTCCAACCCGATAAACAACAATAAAACTGTTTTATCGGTGACTCGACGGAATCGCGGACGACTCTGGACGCATCTCCGACTGGCTGAACGTGGCGGGCGGCGGCGCGGCGGCGGCGGACTCATCATCAACAATGGCGGACTCATCATCAACAATTCATCACGGGGCCGCAGCGTCGACAATGGTCCCGCGGCAATTCATCAGCGGCGCCGGACCGGGTAACAGCCGTCGACGAGGCTTCAAACCGGACGATTCACCGCCCCCTCCCCCCCTCATACCCCCCTTCTCCCATTCGCCCTTCCCCTTCTCTCTCGCCCTTTAAAAAAATAGGTGAGAGATGGGAAGGAAGAAGGAGAGAGAGAGAGAGAGAGAGAGGAGAAAAGAAGAGGAGAGGAGAGGAGAGGAGAGAAGAGAGAGAAGAAGAGAGAGAGAGAGAGAGAGAAGAGAGAGAGAGAGAGAGGAAGAGAGAGAGAAACAGAAAGAAGAGAGAGAAAAAAAAAGAACGAGAGACAAACCAAAGAGCCAGAAGACAAAAAAAAAAAAAAACAAGACCAGCAGAGAAATGACAAAACCTAAAACACAAAAAAAAATAATAATAAAAATGGAGACAACCCCCCCGCCCCCAACAGAATCGCACGCGGCCCCAAACCGACGTATTTTGTCTCTCCTTCGTGTCGTTTCTCCTTCGGTAATTCTCTCCGTTCGTCACGTGACCGCCTTCCTTCTCCGCAAATATGCGATGACGGGTGCGGGGGGGGAGGAGAGAGAAGAAAATAAGAGAGGAGAGAAGAGGGAGAGGAAGAGGAGGAAAAGGGGGACAAGAAGAAAGAGAGGAGAGAAAGAGAAGAGTAAGGAGAGCGAAAATTTGATGAGGAGTAGGAGGAGGAAGGAAAAGAGGAAAAGGAGAAGAGATTTTATGAGGAGGAAATAATAAGAAGGAAAAAGAGGAGGTAGAGAAGGAAGAGGAGGAAGCAGGAAGAGGAAATGTAAGAGCAAATATAATACCTATTTACTGAAGAAAAAAACATTTAAAAAAAAGTATTTTGACTCTCACAGACTTACAATAACAATACATCGTTAGCCTGTGACCCGAAAAAAAAAAAAAAAAAAAAAAAAAAAAAAAAAAAAAAAAAAAAAACGACAATTTTCGTCGCAGAAACCACTCGGAAAACTGAAATACATTGATGCTATTGACGACCATTCACGCATTGCCATTTCTTTCCAGATTCTGCCTTCGTTATAGCCATTATCTAAGCCATGCCACGCAAATATTTTATTGTGATAACGCTTTTTAATTCTTTCCAGATTCTGCCTTCATTAAAACCATTATCTAAGCCATGCAACGCAAATATTTTATTGTGATGACGCTTTTTAATTCTTTTCAGATTTTCCCTTCATTAAAACCATTATCTAAGCCATGCCACGCAAATATTTTATTGTGATAACGCTTTTTAATTCCTTTCAGATTTGCCTTCTTAAAACCATTATCTAAGCCATGCCACGCAAATATTTTATTGTGATAACGCTTTTTAATTCTTTTCAGATTTTGCCTTCATTAAAACCATTATCTAAGCCATGCCACGCAAATATTTTATTGTGATTTAATTCTTTCCAGATTTGCCCTTCATTAAAACCATTATCTAAGCCATGCAACGCAAATATTTTATTGATAGTGCGTCCTTGCGATTCCACCAGCTGAGGCGTCTTATCAATCCACCGATAAGAGAGCAATTGCTGATATATAATAGCAGGAATGGTCGCGATAACCATGACGGTAATAATATGTAATAAGACAAACAACAACAAAACGACTACGATAATAATAGCCACAACGCCAATAATAGTAATGAATAGTGACAACAACAATATCAGAAACAATAATGTAAACAAAAGCAACAATAATAATATTTAGAATAATAACAGTAATAGTAATAATAATAATAATAGTAATAATAATGATAATAGTAATAATAATAAATAATAATAGTAATAGTAATGATAATAATAATAATAATAATAATAACAATAATCATAACAATCATAATGCTACTGATAACGATAATCACAACAATAATAATAATAATGACAATAATAATAATAATAATAATAATGACATTACCTAAAACAACACAAAAATAATGATGACGATAATAATAACAATAATTCAAAATAATAAGAATTTTAATCAAAATAATAATGATAATAATAAGAGAACTGATAATAGTACTAATAGTAGTAGTATTGGTAATAATATTGGCAATAAAAGCAGCAGTAATGCTAATAATAATAAATAATAATAATAATAATTAATAATAAATAATAATAATAATAATAATAATAATAATAATAATAATAACAATAATAATAATAATAACAATAATAAAAACAACATCAATGACAATAACAATAATTTCAACAAAACAACAACAACAGTAATAATAATATTAATAACAATACAAGAAAAAAAAAAAAAACACAACTACAATAAAATAATAATAATAATATGCGATAACATTAACATTAATAATAATAACAGTAGTATGAACGATGATAAAAAAAAATATTAGTAACACTTAAAGATAATGATAATGAAAATGATTATTACAACAACAAAACTAATAATAACATTAATAATAATAATAATAATAATAATAATAATAATAATAATAATAATAATAATAATAATAATAATAATAATAACAACAATAATGATAAAACAAAAAGAACAACATAAACAATAATAAAAATAATAATGATGATAACAATAAAATAAAAATAACAACAGCATCAATAACAATAAAATAACAACATAAAGAACAACAAAAATAATAATGATAATGATAATAGTAATAAATAATAATAATATAATAATAATAATAATAATAATAATAATAATAATATAATAATAGTAATAATAGTAATAATAATAATAATAATAATAATAATAATAATAATAATAATAATAATAATAATAATAATCACAAAACAGCTGACAACATCGAGCGCCTGATGGTAATTAACCCCTAACAATCGCTATAAAATTCCTAGTATAATTATTCACATTGTAATTACCGCTGTTACTATTATTATCATTATTAGTGATTCTTGTCATTATCATTAGTATAGTTTTTTTTTTTTTTTTTTGCCGTCAGTGAGATAATCGTAAGAAATAAATGTAACTAGAATTATTACCTTTTTAATAAATTAATTACCATTTTTCAATTCTTAGAAATATTCGCAAAATCGAAGGGTACAAGAACAATAAAAATAACAAGAACAATAAAAATAACAAGAACAATAAAAATAACAAGAACAATAAAAATAACAAGAACAATAAAAATAACAAGAACAATAAAAATAACAAGAACAATAAGAATAACAAGAACAATAAAAATAACAAGAACAATAAAAATAACAAGAACAATAAAAATAACAAGAACAATAAAAATAAGACGATACTTTAGAAAAAAATTATCCTCAGCAGCAAAAGCAACAAATACAGCGCCAACAAACACAACAAACATCAACATAGACAAAACAACAACATCAACAACTACCATAACAAAAATCAATCAATCTGCCCGAATCAATTTCCTTTGTTTGTTTGTTTGTTTGTTTGTTTGCCGAGCTTCCATTGCCTTCAAATTCAGTTAAAGCAACAACAAAAACAAATTCACAACATGTTCTTGTTTTCCGCGAACTGTGTTTTGTATTTCGTTATTTTCTCTTCGTTTCCCGTATTACCGTCTTCGTATTTCGGAATTTCGATTTATTCCCTCTTCGTATTCCGTAAAATATTTTTCGTTTTTTTGGCAGAATTTCGACTGAATTCCTCTTCGTATTTCGTAAAAAAAAAAAAAAATCGTTTTTTTCGGAATTTCGATTATTCCTCTTCGTATTTACGTTTTTTTCAGAATTTCGACTGAATTCCTCTTCGTATTTCGTAAAAAAAAAAAATCGTTTTTTTTAGAATTTCGACTGAATTCCTCTTCGTATTTCGTAGTACAGTTTTTCGTATTTCGGAACTTCGTTTTAATTATTCGTAAATTCGATGTCGCGCCGCCGTATCTATCAAACAAAAATTATTAATCGCAACCGCATTTCGTAATTTTATCCCACGTTTTTTTCCCGAAATTTCAAAACAAAAATACCTTCCCGTAATTGATTCGTATTGTCCTTCCGTTATCTTATTCGCGCTCTTGTATTCCGGATTAAATCGGCGGTAAAAGCGGTCGACGACAAAACACTTCGAATCCGGGAAGTCGAATTAGAAACGAAGAATTTGAAAGAAGGAAATATATAAAGATATGAATAAACAAAATCCACGAAATGGAACGAATAAGAACGAAAAATAACGAGACACCTTGTTATACACACACACACACACACACACACACACACACACACACACACACACACACACACACACACACACACACATATATATAATATATATATATATATATATATATATATATATATATATATATATATATATATATATAATATATTTAAACCGACTTTCAGCGCCGTCCTTCACCACCACCGCCATTATCGCGACAAACTCGGATCTGTTCGGGAAAATTGGGAAAAAAAAAAATACGTTCGCGATTCCTGTTACGACGACAGACACACACCGCGGCCCACGAGAAGCTAATGGCAGCGGGGGAGGAGGAGGAGGAAGAAGGGAGAGGAGGGAGGAAAGATGGAAAAGGGGGGGGAGAGGAAGGCGAGAGAGGGAGAGGGGAGAGAGGGAGGAAAGATGGAAGAGCGAGGGAGAAAGAGAGAGGAAAGAGGGAGAGGAGGAGGGAGGGAGGAAAGAGGAGAGGGAGAGGAGAAGAGAGAGGGAGAGGAGGGAGAGGAGGGAGGGGGATCCTCGACGCGCCACCGCCGCCACATCAGAAGATTCGGCCTCGTTCGTTGGCGGTAATGATGCGGTGATCGGCGGCGTCGCGCCCACACTTTGAGCTCTCTGAATACCGGAGGAGGAGGAGGAGGAAAACGAGGAAGAGGAGAGGAGGAGGAGGAGGAGGAGGAGGAGGAGGAGGAGGAAGAGGAGGAGGGAGGAGAAATGAGGAGGGAGGAGGAGGAAGAGGAGGAGGAGGAGGAAGGGAGGAGGAGGAGGGAGGCGAGGAGGAGAAGGAAGGAGGAGGAGGAGTAGGAGGAGGAGGAGAGGAGAAGGAGAAGGGAGGAGGAGGAGGGAGGAGGACGAGGAGGAGGTTAGAGGAGGAGGAGGAGGAGGAGGAGGAGGAGGCGAGGAGGAGGAGGAGGGAGGAGGAGGAGGGAGGAGGAGGAGGAGGAGGAGGAGGAGAGAGGAGAGGAGGAGGAGGAGGAGGAGGAGGAGGAGGAGGAGGAGGTTGAAGAGGAGGAGGAGGAGATGGGTGTGATTATGGAGGAAGAAAGGTAGGAGTAGGAGGAGGACAGGAAGGAGGTAGAGGAAGAGGAGAAAAAGGAGGAGGAGGAGGAAGAAGAAGAAAAGGACAAGGAAACGAGGAAGAGTAAGATAAAAGGCGAGAAAAAGAAAAAGAAACAGAAACACAACAGGTGAAGACACAGACGACAATCGCAAGACACGCGGAGGGAAGGAGGGCGAAAAGGGCGCCGAGGGGCCGAGCGCGACCCCGAGGCGGACCCGAGCGAGGGGCGGGGCGCAGACGGGCGGGCGCGACCGGAGCCGAATCAATGCGCCACTCAAGACGACACAAGAAGCCAGTTTGCATAATTAACAACGCGACGACGGTATCTCGCCGACGTCGCCGCCCTCCTCTCTTCTCTCATTCCTTCTGTTTCTCCTATTCTCTTTCCTCCCACCGCCTTCCTTCTCCGCGTCCCTCGTTCCACGCCCTTCCGTCCCAGTAGCGCTCACGGCAGCACCATTAGCCCAGGCAGAACGCCCCGCCCATTAATAAATGAAAGGCTTTATTGCTAACCCATTAAGGCGCGGGCGCTCTCACCTCAACCCCTTTTTGATAGTAGCGTCTATTTGCACACGCACACGCACATATATCTACACACATAAATACTGTACATAGTCTACATACACGCGCGGCCAGAGAAACCTGTGCACAACACCTCCAAGATTTACACTTCAATATAAATGTACTATATATGTTATTTTTTTTTCTCTCTCTCTCTCTTTCGCACGAAGCACAAATATTCCTTAGTACTGTTTTTTTGCCTTCCTTGGAATAATCCCTTCTCACTCTCTCTCTCTCTCTATCATTCTTCTCTCTCTCACCTCTTCACTCTCCTCTCCCTCTCTCTATCCCTCTTCTCTCTCACCTCTTCACTCTCCCCTCTCTCTATCCCTCTTCCCTCTCATCTCTTCTTTTCTCCGCTTCCTGTCCCTTCGCCTCCCATCTCATCACCTTTCCTCTCCTCCTGTCTATCCTTTTATCGGTCATCCCCCTCTCCCTCTCCCTCTCCATGTCTATTTCATTTCCCTCGCCGAAGCCCGCGCCGGAAATCAAGTATTTTCGCCTTCTACGCGACGCTTATTTGATCGCGGCCGATCGAGTGAGCCAATAAAACAAGCAAAGAAACAAACAGAATAATTGGATAAACGCATGTAATAAAGACAAGACACACGCACACACGCGGAAACGGACGCGATCGCGGAACTCGGCTCCGGCTCGCACACCTGTCCGCTCATCTGTTCTCACGGAAGGTAAATGTGAAATCCCTTCTTACCAGGTTCGTGTCAGGAACAGGTCATGGTGTTCGAGAGAGAGAGAGAGAGAGAGAGAGAGAGAGAGAGAGAGAGAGAGAGAGAGAGAGAGAGAGAGAGAGAGAGAGAGAGAGAGAGAGAGAGAGAGAGAGAGAGAGAGAGAGAGAGAAAATAAAAGAAAAGAAAAAAATAGAAAAAAAGGAGA
>NW_020870005.1:316566-322750 GCF_003789085.1 Penaeus vannamei
GGACATACCTACCGCGTCTTAGTAACTGTCTCGCTGTCTCCCAATGAACAGTTCGGAAGAAATGAATTTTGAATTGATAGAGTGTAAGAATGCGTGCGTGCATGTGTGGATGTCTTTAAAAGGTATGTCCTGATTACGTCACGAGATCCCCTGCTTTTAACAGCACTAAACAGACTGCGAGAAAATCGGTTAACCTAAGAGGATAGCGGGCATATTGCGTGTGAACATATGGGAAAATGGCCTTTTTATAGCGTGTGTAAACTTGGATTTCATTAATTTCGCTTCCTGTGATTATGAAGGACATTTCCCTCGGCGAAAATAAAATCACCCAAATCTGAAATTTTACGTGGATTTTGTCTCAATATTCGTTCTATGTTTTTTTTTTTCTTTCTTTTCTTTTCTTTTCTTTTTTTACCACATACAGTCGTCGTCTCCACTGATGTGCTTATACTTTCAATAAACAATTTAATGAATAGATAAATAAACAAATTCTCTTTTTTTATAACCAGTAGCTGGTTCCAATGATATATGTTCAAGCTTTCAAAAAACATTTCCTGAATAAAAGGACATTTTTCTTTCTTTGAATCGAATTGGAAGCACACTTTTCTCTCCTTCGACTTGGTCAAAATTTCGCTTTCCAATTCCTCCTTGTGACTAAAAATTCTTCCTTCTTACCTGAATTTTTTGGCGAGATGGCAACTTTTCTCGATGAATATGGTGTAGGTTAGATGCTTGCAAGGATATGTGCGTATGCATTTGGGTTTATGTGTACGTGTGTCTGTGCCGGTTAATGTTGGTTGCTTGTTTACCGACATTTCATCTGTGTTTGCGAAGAGAAATGATGAAGACGTGTGTCCGAATGCTTGCAAATATGCAAATATTATATAAAGCCAGAGTGCGTTTCCATGCATGCATATATGCACGTGTATGTACATACATACACACACACACAGAAAAGATAGATATATACAAATTTATATATATAAATATATATATGTATATATATACATATATGAATATATACATATACATGTGTGTGTGTGTGTATATATGTATATGTATATATACATACATGTACATACATATGCATATGGATGCATACATACACACACACACACACATATCATACATACATACATACATACATATATATATATATATATATATATATATATATATATATATATATGTGTGTGTGTGTGTGTGTGTGTGTGTGTGTGTGTGTGTGTGTGTATACATTATATATATACATACATACATTATATATATACATACATACATTATATTTATATATGTACATATATATACATATATATCCATGTATGTATATATATGTATATATATATACATATACATATATATATATACATATATATATACATATATATATACATATATATATATATATATATATATATATATATATACATATATATACATATATATATATATATATATATACATCATATATATACATATATATATATATATATATTATATAATATATATATATATATATATATATATATATATATATATATATATATATATATATATATAATAACTTAAACTAAGATGGATGTTCTTATTTGATGTCGTCTTGTTAGCTCAGTTGGTTAGAGCGCCGTGACAATGACGCGGATGTCGAGGGTTCGATCCCCTTACCGGACAACGGGTTTGATGTTTTTAGATGATATATCTCTTACCGAATAAAAGTTATTGGTCGGAAAAGAAGAGACGGGAAGAGAGAGGAACCAAAGTCAACTTTTTAAAGCTTATCAAAAAGACACATACCTACCGCGTCTTAGTGGACTGCTATTGATATATATATAGATATATATATATATATATATATATATATATATATATATATATATATATTAATGTATGTATGTATTTATATGTATATATATCTCGCTGTCTCCCATTGAACAGTTCGGAAGAAATGAATTTTGAATTGATATACAGCTGGTTTATTAGAACTGCGAGGCCCGACCTAAACAATTCTCGTATACTTGATATGCATAAATAAAGAAATAAATGCATATTTATCAGTCTGGACATGTATGTTAACCGGGCAAATAGATAGTTAAATGTTTATCAATCAGCAATAGACAGATATGCCTTTATTTCTGCGTCTGTATTTATGAAAATTCATTGGGTCGGGCCTGGCACAATTTTAAGAAACCGGCCGATAGAGTAAGAATGCGTGCGTGCATGTGTGGATGTCTCTAAATGATTTGGCCTGATTACGTCACGAGATCCCCTGCTTTTAACAGCACTAAACAGACTGCGAGAAAATCAGTTAACCTAAGAGGATAGCGGGCATATTGCGTGTGAACATATGGGAAAATGGCCTTTTTATAGCGTGTGTAAACTTGGATTTCATTAATTTCGCTTCCTGTGATCATGAAGGACATTTTCCTTGCCGAAAATTAATTTACACAAATCTGAAATTTTACGAGAGTGTACTTTGTCTCAAAATTCCTTCTCTCGTTCTTTCTTTCTTTCTTTTTAGCATATACAGTCGTCGTCTCCACTGATGTGCTTAAGCTTTCAATAAACAATTTAATGAATAGATGAATAAAAGAAAAAAAATCACACGGACACATACACATAAACCCACATTCATACGCACATACCCATGCACGCATCTAACCTACACCATATTTCTCGAGAAATGTTGCCATCTCGTGATGAATTTTTAGTCGTAAGGAGGGATTGGAAAGTGAAATTTCAACCACAACGAAGGAGAGAAAAGTGTGTTTCCAATTCGATTCAAAGAAAGAAAAATGCCCTTTTATTCAGGAAATGTTTTTTGAAAGCTTGAGCATATATCAATGGAAGCAGCCACTGCATACGTTGGTTGAAAATCGATTTTTTTTATTCATCTATTCATTAAATTTATTGAAAGCTTAAGCACATCAGTGGAGACGACGACTGTATGTGCTAAAAAGAAGGAAAGAAAAAAAGAACGAGAGAAGGAATATTGAGACAAAGTACACTCGTAAATTTCAGATTTGTGTAAATTAATTTTCGTCAAGGAAAATGTCCTCCATGATCACAGGAAGCGAAATTAATGAAATCCAAGTTTACACACGCTATAAAAAGGCCATTTTCCCATATGTTCACACGCAATATGCCCGCTATCCTCTTAGGTTAACCGATTTTCTCGCAGTCTGTTTAGTGCTGTTAAAAGCAGGGGATCTCGTGACGTAATCAGGCCAAATCATTTAGAGACATCCACACATGCACGCACGCATTCTTACTCTATCGGCCGGTTTGTTAAAATTGTGCCAGGCCCGACCCAATGAATTTTCATAAATACAGACGCAGAAATAAAGGCATATCTGTCTATTGCTGATTGATAAACATTTAACTATCTATTTGCCCGGTTCATATACGTCCAGACTGATAAATAAATGCATTTATTTCTTTATTTATGCATATTAAGTATACGAGAATTGTTTGGGTCGGGCCTCGCAGTTCTAATAAACCGGCAGTATATCAATTCAAAATTCATTTCTTCCGAACTGTTCAATGGGAGACAGCGAGATATATATACATATAAATACATACATATATATATATATATATATATATATATATATATAAATATACATATATATACATAACTTTATACTAATAACTTTATTCGATAAGAGATATATCATCTAAAACTTCAGGGTCGTTGTCCGGTAAGGGGATCGAACCCTCGACATCCGCGTCAATGGCACGGCGCTCTAACCAACTGAGCTAACAAGACGATATCAATTGATATCATCCATCTTACTTTAAGCTATTATATATATATATATATATATATATATATATATATATATATATATATAATAATGTATGTATGTATATATATGTATATATATATATATATATATATATATATATATATGTATGTATGTATATATATATACATATATGCATTTAAACACACACACAGACATACACACACACACACACACACACACACACATATATATATATTATATATATGTATGTATGTATATATGTGTGTGTGTGCGTGTGTATGTATGCATCCATATGCATATGTATGTATGTACACGTATATATATATATATATATATATATATATATATATATATATATATATATATACATATACATATATACACACATGTATATGTATATATGCATATGCATATGCATATATACATACATATATTTATATATATAATTTATATATATCTATATTGTGTGTGTGTGTGTGTATGTATGTTCATACACGTGCATACATGCATACATGGAAAGGCACTCTGGCTTTTTATAATATTTGCATATTTGCAAGCATTCGCACACAGTCTTCATCATTTCTCTTCGCAAACACAGATGAAATGTCGGTAAACAAGCAGCCACATTAACCGGCACACAGACACACGTACACATAAACCCAAATGCATACGCACATATCCTTGCAAGCATCTAACCTACACCATATTCATCGAGAAAAGTTGCCATCTCGCCAAAAAATTCAGGTAAGAAGGAAGAATTTTTAGTCACAAGGAGGAATTGGAAAGTGAAATTTTGACCAAGTCGAAGGAGAGAAAAGTGTGCTTCCAATTCGATTCAAAGAAAGAAAAATGTCCTTTTATTCAGGAAATGTTTTTTGAAAGCTTGAACATATCATGGAAGCAGCCAGCATACGGTTGTGAAAATAGAGAATTTGTTTATTTATCTATTCATTAAATTGTTTATTGAAAGCATAAGCACATCAGTGGAGACGACGACTGTATGTGCTAAAAAAGAAAAGAAAAGAAAAGAAAAAAAAAACGAGAAGAATATTGAGACAAAATACACGTAAAATTTCAGATTTGGGTGATTTATTTTCGCCGAGGGAAATGTCCTTCATAATCACAGGAAGCGAAATTAATGAAATCCAAGTTTACACACGCTATAAAAAGGCCATTTTCCCATATGTTCACACGCAATATGCCCGCTATCCTCTTAGGTTAACCGATTTTCTCGCAGTCTGTTTAGTACTGTTAAAAGCAGGGGATCTCGTGACGTAATCAGGACATACCTTTTAAAGACATCCACACATGCACGCACGCATTCTTACACTCTGTCAATTCAAAATTCATTTCTTCCGAACTGTTCATTGGAAGACCGCGAGACAGTGTCACTAAGACGCGGTAGGTATGTCCCTGACTCTTGATAAGTTTCAATAAAGCGACTATGTTTCCTTTCTTTTCCCTTCTGTTCTTTAACGAACACTAATTTGAATTCAATAAAAAATGGAGGACTGTTGCCCGTAAGGGGATCGAACCCTTAACACCGCGTCTTGTTAACACGGCGCTCTAACCAACTGAGCCAACAGGCAAAGAATTACAATTTCTTATGGATAGAGTGTACTGAATGATCAACACATTCTAAAAATTAGCTGAAGGTTCTAATTTATTATCATACGCCTTATTTTCACCTATTGATATACGGAGTCAAAATCAGAGAGGTTCAAACTGGTAGACATTATATTCAGGCCTTCGATCTTAGTCCATGTGAAAGGAAAATCATAAATGTTCCTATTGTATGGGCAATCAGGAGAGCTGACGAATTGTAGATTCATCCAATACTTGATTTGTTGTTGTCGAACGTAAATCAGATCAATGAGGAAAATTCCCGACAGAAGGACAAATGGACAAATTCTAACGTTCTTTCCCCATCATAGTGTCATCTGGTGCGATACAGTTAACGCACGAATCCAGGGGTTCATTTTGAGCTCAGGGGGACCAGGGCATGTCGAGCTCGAGGGCCTCTCAGGATGATAGGAAAAGATTATATGGCAAATCATTATAGTAACTAAAATGTAGGATGGATCACATTTCCTAAAATAAATAGATGAATTGATGAAAGAAAATAAAAGGAAAGCTTCCAATTTCTTTTCCATTTTCCTAAAACTTTTTGACAGGAAGAATAACTACGATTTTCAGTTTAAAACATAGACCATAGTTCAAAGGTATATTGCGATAATTAAACAGGTGTTAATAAACACCTTTTACTTTACCTTCATATTTTGCATCATCATTGCATTATCAATCCATTCATGATTTTGATTTTGTGAAAGAACACAGTTTACTTTTTAATATTTGTACATATTATCAATTATTAACTTATTCGATTGGAGCCTAGTACTGATGGTGTGATTATTGTA
>NW_020870005.1:322872-325372 GCF_003789085.1 Penaeus vannamei
TAGTCTACTGTGGCCGTATTTAGAGGCATGTATATATACTTATGTATGTACTTATGTATCTCTCTCTCTTCCTCTCTCTCTCTCCATCTATCCTATCTATCTATCTATCTCTCTCTCATATATATCATATATATATATATATATATATATATATTATATATATATATATATATATATATATATATATATAGATATATATATATGATATATACATATATGCATAATATAAATAAATATTATATATATATATAATATATATAATATATATATTATATATATATATATATATGTGTATGTGTGTGTGTTCGTGTGTGTGTGTGTGTGTGTTGTGTGTGTGTGTGTGTGTGTTGTAGTGTGGACATATTGACAGATAATTAAATAGGTGGATGGATGGATAGAAAAATATATACCTAGAGATATTAATATAGGTATAGATGGCCATAAATAGAGATATAGATATCATTATAAATTTAATATTGAATTTCAATTTGTTTTCGTTCTGGTCTGACATGAAAATACCAAAGGAAAGCCCGTTTTTCCCAATTCCAAAGATTTTTCACAAGAATATAAACAAATAAAGAAGAAAGAAAAAGAGATAAAGAAAAAGAAAAAAGAAAGAAAAAAACACGAATACAGTTATCGCTTCAAGAATATACGAATAGAATTAAATTGAATAGGATCCTGAGAAAACCTCTTTGCATTCCGATCTAAACGCTTGCATCATCTTCATTAGCCAATTAAAGCATGTAAGTCTATGTACTTATACGGTGCGGGAAGATTATCAATCATACCTAATTTTTAATAGAGTCAGACCCTCAGCTACAACAGTATTATAGCTGGAGAGTAATTTACATAGATTAGCTTCGGTGGCCTGCACTATATAATTTCTCATGCGGGATAATGAATATACAAAACGCTAATTTACATAAACAAATCGAAACATTAAGAAACGGACAGAGAGAAGAAGAAGAAAAAAAAAAAACGTGAATGGCAGTTATGATTCGATAGGTATTAATCCCGAGATGATACGAAACATTAAGAAACGGACAGAGAAGAAGAAGAAGAAAAAAAAAACGTGAATGGCAGTTATGACTCGACAGGTATTAATCCCGAGGTGATACCGAAGTGTGGTGGCGATACCGTACCGAAGCAGTAGCTGCAATGGTTCGTTAAGAAAAAAAAGGGGAGGGGGAGGGGAGGGGGGGTCGACGCTAATTAAATGTTTCGGCCGGACATTAACTAATTCTGTCGGGTCTTTGTTTGGAAATGAAGATGGCAAGAGTGATTCATCGCGATATGCTTCGATCCTAAGTGATTTCTCTCCGTCGGCTTATGTTAATGATGATTATAATGATGTTAAAGGCATTTAATGATTACGCATAATGATAAGACAGATGGTAATGATAACAACATTAATAATAGAGACAGTGAAAGATTGTAATAGAGAGAGAGATGGGAGGGTAGAGAAGAAGAGAGAGAAAGAGAGAAGAGAGAGAAGAGAGAGAGAGAGAGAGAGAGAGAGAGAGAGAGAGAGAGAGAGAGAGAGAGAGAGAGAGAGAGAGAGAGAGGGCGAATGAGAAGTATCAGAAGTAGAAACATGATAACTGCATCAAATAATCTCGACTATTCAACATTTCTCTCTCTTTAATTATTCTATTTGTTTCCGCAATTCTTATCTCCATGGTACCCTTCCATTATGCCATCACCCATTACAGAGATCTATTCCTCCTCTGTCTATAAATCTTGACTTGAGTGTATGCTGCGTTTGCAACATATGTCGGAAAACTAGCATATGTTTTGATAATGGATATCTTATTCACTGAAAAAAAGTTAATAATACGTATTACTAGATATGAGAATGGCAGTAAGGGTAAAGATGTTCATAATGGTAATAATAGCAATAGTGGTAATAATAGCAAAAGATGATAATGGTGTCAATCTTAATAATTGGAACAATAATAATGATACCCATACTAATGGAACAAAACGACTAAAAACAACTATAAATAGGATAATAATAACAAGAACAAAAATCAACCAACAACAGCAATAACAACAATAGCCATAATGATAATAAGGATAAAACAACAACACAATAGCAATAATAATCATGCTAATAATAATAGCAGTCCTAAAAACAACAACAGCAATGATAACGACCCCAACGACCAGAAAGCTAATAATAGTAACCGTAAGAAATACCGACGGTTTCTCCCTCGTCCATTTCCAGACAAATTCCATCTCCCAAATTGCCAAGAACATCAAACCCAACTGCTCGTACGAAAAAAAAAAAAAAAAAAAAAAGATGACAATTTTGCAAGATTAACTCCGTGACAAACTACGGCACAACTACACGCCGGGACTGGCAACACTTTTGCACGGCCAGTGGGAGAAATCTGGAGGAGTCACAAAGGAAGGGTTTTGTCACTCCAGATGATGGGGTTCGGACTGCCCTTCCCCCCCCCCCCTCTTCCCCTGTCTCGCCCCTGCCTTCATGTGG
>NW_020870005.1:335372-340372 GCF_003789085.1 Penaeus vannamei
CAGTTACTATTAGTCACACTGCACGAAACCTCACTGTGGGCTGACTCTGTTTTACTCAAGGGATAATAGTGATAAGTGTGATAATTTTGATGGTCAGAGTAAAAATCATAATTATGAGGGTGGTTTTTGTGATGATGATGATTATGAGTGTGGTGGTGATCATGATAAAGCAGTGGTGATGATAGTGCTACTGGTATGAATGGTAATGAAAATTAGCATTATGATACTGATAGCGTCACTAGCTATGATAAAAGGAATAATTAGTATAATAACAGTAATGATAGTAATAATCAACCAACATGATTAACATGGTAAAAAGATCATATGAAAATTAGAAGATCAATAATGATAATAATTATACGAAATGATGAGAAAGAAAAGATATAACAGAACGAAAAAAAGATGTTAATAAGAGCAGTAGCAAAAGCAATAGTAAGAGAGAGTGAGATAGATAGATATAGATAGAGAGAGAGAGAGAGAGAGAGAGAGAGAGAGAGAGAGAGAGAGAGAGAGAGAGAGAGAGAGAGAGAGAGAGAGAGAGAGAGAGAGAGAGAGAGAGAGAGAGAGAGAGAAGAGAGGATAGATAATACATAGACAAATAGATAGAGAAAGAGGGAGTGACAGACAGAGAAAGAAAGAAAAAGAACCAGAGACAGAGAGAGAAACAGCCAGACAGAAAGAACCCGAGAGAGAGAGAGAGAGAGAGAGAGAGAGCGGGAGAACGAGGGGGAGAAAAAGGGAGAACACGAACAAGAAGAGGAGACACGGGGAAGAAGAAGAAGACGAAGAAGAAGTCAAAACCCCAACGAAGAAAGTCGAGAGGAGCGGAAGCCATCAGTCCAGCGTCAACACACGAGAGATTCGCGTGTGTAACCCGGGCGCCTCTGACCCACGTGGGAGGGACGCGCACAAGAAGGGGAGATCGGCCACGGCTTTTCACTCGGTGGAAAAGGGTGGAAGGGGAGGAGGGGGGAAGGGAGGAGGGAAGGGTAGGAGGGGGAATGGAGGGAGGATGGATGGAGGGGAGAGGGGGAGAGGGGAGGAAGGAGGAGGAAGGATGGTGGAGGATGAGGGGTTTTGGAGGGTTGCGTAATGTGGATGAGGGAAGGTGGAGGTGGAATGAGGGGGGAGGATGGAGGATGGGGAAGGGGAGGGGTGGAGGGTGGGGGGGGGAAGGATGGATGGGGAAGAGGAAAGAGGAGGAGGGTTGAAAAGGAGGAGGGTGAGGAGAAGAAGGAAAGAAAGGTGGTATAAAGTGGATGAGGGAGGGGGAGGGGAGAAGAGGGAAAAGAGAAGAGGGAGAAATTGTGGATGAACAGGAAGAAGGAAAGATAGTTGCTTAAATGGATGAGGGTGGGGAGGGAGAGGGTGAGGGGGAAGAGGAGGGAGAATAGGATTGCGTAAAGTGGATGAGGGGAGAGGAGAGGGAGGATGAAGGGGAGGAGAGGATGGATAAGGAAGGGAAAGAGAGAAGAGAGGGAGGAGAGAGGGAGGATGGAAATGAAGGAGAAAACGGAAGGAAAAAAGATGGAAAGGATGAGTGGAAGAAAGAGAAGGAGGATAAAGGGGAAGGGAGAGAAGATAAGAGAAAAGGATTGGAGAGAGAAAGGGATAGGAGAAGGGGAATATGGAAGAAGTATGAGGGAGAGAAGGAGATTTCGTATATATCTAAAATCTATTGTAAATAATGATAGACACATTATACTTCCATTATCATTACATCAATCATATATGTACGCTGTGACCTCTCCCTCTCC
This sequence comes from Penaeus vannamei, assembly GCF_003789085.1. Classification (NCBI taxonomy): domain Eukaryota; kingdom Metazoa; phylum Arthropoda; class Malacostraca; order Decapoda; family Penaeidae; genus Penaeus; species Penaeus vannamei. Next base: position 337,130 of record NW_020870005.1, read on the forward strand.
TTTCCCTCCCCTTCCCTCCACCATCCTCCCCTTCTCCACTTCCCTCCACTCCCTCCCTCCCTCTCCTTCCCTCCTCTTCCCTCCACCCCCTCCCATTTCCCCTCCTTCCTTCCATCCCTCTCCCCCTTCCCCCCCCTCCCCTCCTTCCCACCCCCCCCTCCCCGTTCCCTCCCCTTCCCTCCCCCCACCCCTCCTTCCCACACCTAACGACGTCACAGCCACCGTCAAGAAACAAAGACTCCCCACCCTGCTCCCATTCCTCCCTTTCCCTCCCATTCCCTCCCTCCCTCCTTCCCTCCCCTCCCTTCCCTCCCCTTCCCTTCCCCTTCCCTGCACTCCCTCCACTTCCCTCCCCTTCCCTCCGAACACCTTTTAAAGCGGCCACTTGGTGATCCCGGCCGGTAGCGAAGGTCCACTTAGCGACCTATTGTTTCGACCGGCTGAGGTAAGCGCGCGGGAGTCAAGGAAACGCAGGTTGTTTTTACGCGAATATCTGTGTGGGATTCAACTACTTTTTATTTTTTTTTTTCTACGTGGTATGTTATTTTTATTTATCTTTATTTATTTATTTATTTGTTGTTGTTTGTCATGGACTTTGATGGTGATTTTTTTTATTTTTTTCTTTTTCGTGGGTGGTTAATGTCATCTTTTTTATTCTCATTATTGTTGGTTTTCTCATTTGCAAGTGAGGATACAGATAATAATGATAAGAAAGTATCTATTATATTCATGATTATAACTATTGATTATGATATATAATTCTTACCATCATTATCAAAGCGATCATACTTCTTGTTCCAATATGGCATGAAGATATGAATACCAAATATATTTCAGATTTCTTTTAGTAACCTTAAGATCTGTTATTCAAGTAATGTAATTAAAACATTCGATCGATGGAAACAATCACTATTTAATTGATTTTGCAAAAAATGTCCATTGCACATTAATTGCACTATGTAATGGGAGTCCATCTGTAGCCGCTTATATTTTTACCTTTTTTAATGGAAAGAATGATGATCATAATGATGATTAGGAAAAAAATGATGATAGTGATAATAATGATAGTAATAGTAGTACGAATAATGATGATATAAATAGTAATAAGAGTAACAATTTTAATGATGGTAATGAGAATGATAACGATAAAGATAACAATGGCAACGGTGATAATGTTAAAAATAACGATAACAATGAAAATGGTAATTACAATATTAATGATAGTGATAACAAAAATAAAGATGGCAATATCATCATTATTAATGTCATTATTGTTATTATTGTTATCATCATTATTATCATATTAATGTCATTATTGTTATTATTGTTATCATCATTATTATCATTATTATCATTACTATTATTACTATTATTATCATTACTATTATTATTACTATCATTACTAATATTGATATTATTATCATTATTATTATTATCATTACTATTATTATTACTATTATTATTATCATTCTCTTATTATTATTATCATTATCATTCTTCTTATTATATCTATCATCATTATTATTATTGTCATTGTTATTATCATTACTATTGTTATTATTATTATTATTACTATTGTTATTATCATTATTACCTTTGTTATTATCATTATAATCATTATTATCATTAATACTATCATTATTACTTTTATCATTTATATCATCATGGTAATTAATATTAGTTATATGATTGTATTATCATTATCACCGTTATTGTTGTTGTTATTGTTATTATCATCATCATTATTATTGTTATTATAATAATAATGAATATCATTATTATTATTGTTATTATGATCATAATCATCATTACAATTACTATCATTACGGCTACTATTATTATCACTTTTTTCATCATTATTATCATTATCATCATTATCATTATTATTGTTGTTATTATTTTTATTATTATATTATTATTATTATTAATTAATTATTATTATTATTATCATTATTATTATTATTATATTATATATTAATTATTATTATTATTATTATATTATTATTATTATTATATATTATTATTATATATTATTATTATCATCATTATTATTATTATTATTATTATTATTGTTATTATTACTATCATTATTATGATCATTACCATCATCATCATTAATATCATTGCTATTTCTTATCATTACTATTATCATCATTATCATTGTTTTTGCTACTATTATCATTGCTGCTGTTGCTATTATCATTATTATTATTATTGTTGTTATTTCCTTTAACATCATTATCCTCATTATTATTATTATTATTATTATTATATTATTATATTATTACTATTATTATAATAATATTATTATTATTATATTTTATTATTATTATTATTATTTATTTATTATTATTATTATATTATTATTATTATTATTATTATTATTATTATTATTAAAAGAAAACCAATGTACAAACTAGATTTATTGATGAAAGTGAGACAACAGTTTCGGAATTGTCCTCGAAGATGGAATCGAGGACGATTCCGAAACTGTTGTCTTACTTTCATCAATAAATCTAGTTTGTACATTGTGGGTTTTTCTTCCATATTATCAACACGGTATTGTGTTTTTTATTGCATATTTATTATTATTATATATTATTATTATTATTATTATTGTTTTGTTATTATTATTATTATTATTATTATTATTATTATTATTATTATTATTATTATTATTTATTATTATCATATATTATTATTATTATTATTATTATTAATTATCATTTATTATTATTATTATTATTATTATATTATTATTATTATTATTATTATTCATTATCATTTATTATTATTATTATTTCATTATTATTATTATATTGTTGTACTATTATTCATTCATCATGTTATTGTTAGTATTATCAAGTGTTTTAGTATTATCATTGTTATGTTATCATTCTTATAATTTTGATATTTATCTACATCATTTATTATTACTACTACTATTATCATAATTATCATTATATTATTATTATCATTTCATATTTATTGCATTATGTTATTTTTTTCATTATCATCATTATTATTAGCATCACATTATATCATATTATATTATCATCTCATTATTATTATTATTATTATCATTATTATTATTATTATTATTATTATCATCATTGTCATCATTATTATTACTAGCAGTAGTAAGTAGTAGTATCGATCATCAACATTGTTATTATTATACTTATTAATGTTGTTAATACTATTATCCATTTGCTATTATCCTTAACATTATTATTGTTGTCA
>NW_020870005.1:350372-357872 GCF_003789085.1 Penaeus vannamei
CGCCAAAAAAAAAAAAAAAAAAAAAAAAAAAAAAATCCTCAACCAAACCACCTAGTCATTCTCAACCAAGTTCCGAATGACCCTATTCATTCACCAACTATTATACTATCATAAGTTTTGTACCTGACAAGTATCCCTTACAGTAATAACCCTTACAGTACTAATTTTAACAAAAGAAAAGAAAAAAAAATAGTAATAAATGTAAATTAAGATTTTTTCTTTTCTTTTCTTGCAGTTTCACAAACACAAAACACAGACGCTCCCACCCTCCAGCATGTATGTTTCCCCGGCCTCACACGAACGATCGAACACCCACTCACGCTCAACCACCCACTCTCACCTTCACAAACAACCAGAATAACAAATACACTCCCACCTCCCCCTCCTCCCTCTCCCAGCATACAAGAGCTATGGCCTCCCCCCCCCCCTCCGTCACACATAGCAATTACCCGATCATTTTAGTCGTTAGAGCAAAACAACTCACGCCTTGTTTCTCTTCTCTCGACCTACCTTCTCAATGTCAGATGATTTGACTCTGAATACGATTTCCATCGAGGAAGTCGCCGAGGGAGAGGTTTATTCGGATCGCATGGAAGGTCGTGCACCCGTCAGCCATAAATTTTGTTTATATCATTTGTGTTTATTCACTTTTATTTTTTTCCCCCTTTTTCTTTTCTTTTTTTTTCTCTCTTTCTCTCCCCGATTCCCTTTTCTCTCTCTCCTTCCGATTCCCCACTTCCTTTCTCTCTCTCTCTTTATTTTTCTCCTCCTACCTCCACTCTCTCTTCTCTCTCTTTTCTCTCTGTGTCTCTTCTCTTCCTCCATCTTTTTATCTCTCTCTCGTCTCTCTCCCCCCCTCTCTCTCTCTCTCTCTCTTCTCTCTCTCTCTCTCTCTCTCTCTCTCTCTCTCTCCCTCTCTCTCTTCTTCTCCCTCCCCCTCCCTCCCTACCTCTCTCTCTCTCTCAACCGCGCGAATCCTTCAAGCGAGAGGCACCTTCGCCCAGTCTCGTCGGCGGGCCATTACGACCATGACTGGCACTCCTCCCGACTCCCGGAGATGAAGTACCCCATTGATCTGCGTTGAGGATTATCAGTTTAATCAACTCGACGCACTTGATGATGCATTGTCACGGCGGATGACTCTTGAGAATGTGAAAGAGCGGAAAAGGAAGTCTTTAAAGGGAAGGGGTTTTGATAGGTTGTTTGGGACGATTGAAAAGGTGAATTGCTTAGCAGATATATTTATTTCACGTTATCGCTAGAATTTCTTTTTTCGGCGTTATCAATGGATGGCTAACGCTAATTTGTTTTCTCTTTTTTATAATAGGCATGGAATTGTTCATTTTCTTAGACAACTTTACCACAAATATTCCCTTCAAATAAATTACCTTCAGCGAACTGTTTCAAAATAAAAGTTCTCTCCTAAGATAATTATCTACGAGGCATTGAATTGCAAGAGAAGTTTAACTACATATATATATAATATATATATATATTATATAATATATCAAAAAGTATTGTAAGTAAAATTAGTTAAAATTATTAAATAACAAAACAGAAAAGCGTAGATGAATATGAAACGAACGTTCCTTTGAGCACTATCTCAGTGAATCAACCTGAAGAGGAGTAAAATTCATATCGAAACTGCAGGAAATTTTCGTTCCCTGTCTTATAGTGGATGTATTTTTCCCCATTCTCTAACTTAAAATTCTTTAGAGAAGCAAGACAGACCAGTGTGCATCACTGTCAAAAGTTTCGGAATATGATAAACATCGGAAAGTCCTTATCTAAATCCTTCTTTTCAATCACTTGACATCAAAACTGTGATTGAGCTGTAAAATAGTGACGTACTAAATCTAGCGTGTAACCACACATTATTTCCACTTAAAGGCACGCCCATTCACACGTGCAAGGGGCGTGGAAAGAGGAGAGGAGAGAGGGAGGGGGGAAAGAGAATGTAAAGAGAGAGTGAGAGGAGAGAAGGGGGAGGAGAGAGAGAGAAAAAGGGGAGTGAGAAGGAGAGTGAAGAGAAAAGGGGAGAGGGAGAGGAGAGAGTAAATGGGGAGTGGGTGAGAGAGTGTGAGAAGGGAAAGGGGAGAGGGGAAAAGGAAAGAGAAAATTGGACTATATACATGGAAAGAGAGAAGAGTTTTAAGAAGAATAAGATAAAGGAAGAGATCTCAAAATACTATGAGAATGAGTAAGAGATTCTAGAAAACAAGATGGTACTTACGACTGGAGACCATGAAACTGAAGGTAAAGGTGACACAGGTTTTGTAAGCGTGGGTGTCAAATGGTGACGAAATTTAGTCCGAAGAATAGGGAAGAGAATCGAAGCGGAGACATAAACAAGGCAAAGATATTGTGTCACTGATTGTCATGGCCGATATTCTCTATCAAATATATTTTAATAATGGAATGCGATATCCATTAACTAACATGTTAATATCCCTATCGGCTTTTCTAAGGAGTATAACGATAAAGAATAAACAATATCTAATTTACAAATGTACGCTTCGGGAATAAGTGTTCGGACAAGGAAGTTTAAGTCAGTGTGCAAGGGATCGGAAGAGCGGCGTGGAAGGAATACCAAAGAAAAAGGTAAAAACTAAGATATATATATATATAAATCGAAAATGAAAGAAAAATAAATGGGAACACTTGAAATTTGTTTCCTCCTGGTAATAAGGTTAAGCAATGGAATTAAGGGAGTAGATAAAAAGGAAATCGGAGTTTAATGCAGAAAGAGATACCAAATAGTTGCATGAATCATATAGGTCGCTTCCCAGAGGTTGCATCACCACAGCCGACATTGGCGGTCGTGTTATCACTGGAGAGAGTGAGAGAAGAGACACGGAGAATGTGTTAATTGCCATAGAAGCATAATCCTTTTTGTTTCTTTTCTTCCTTCCTTAGTTTTTCATCTCTGCTGTTGTCACTCTTGCCTTTGTTTCCATTCCCTGCAGACACGGAAATCACAATTTCTGGACAGCAGTGCCAGAATTTGGAAGAGAAAACATGAATGTAAGAAATGTACGAGAGAGCCTGGGCCGCGCGTCCGACCTTGGCCACTCGCGGGCTACGAAGCTTTTGAAATTTCCTAAGAGTTTCGCTCGCTTCTTCCCCGCTATATTTTATTATTAAAATTAGGCTAATTCACTACTTCTGTGATATATAAGCATCTTATCATTGCAAAGCACTCCTGTCCAAAATTATATGATCGAAATCGTAGACGAATACGATGGAATTTTAGCGAAGGAATATCCAAAATGATTTGAAAGGAGACGACAGGAGACGAAACTATACAAAACTCCAAACTCGGAAGTGCTCCCGATTTGTGTTTCCGCAAGAACGAAGACTTCTGCAACGTCTCAGAAGTCTTCGGTCGGTGTATTTCCCGGAAGCGCCGCCAGGTCGCGAACAACCCAGAGATGCGTTTATTTGTTTATCCTGATCCAGTGTGTTTGTCCATCTCCTGACGATGCGTTTGTCGCGAGGGCGTGAGGCGCATGCGAGACCTGTTTGGAGAAGTCGAAGAGCGTCGGCGCTTTCGGCTTGATGATGTCCCGGGCGAGGCGGCGGGAATATCAATGGCTATTGGCATTCCGCTCGACAAGTCTTTTAGTCATTTCGGGACATCATCATAATATGTCTTTCCCCTTTTTATCATCACTCTTGCACGATGCCGAAACGTGAGAACTGTCCATATAAGTCCGAAAGAGGTGGTCGGACCAACGGTACAGCTGCCCATAACATGACGTTCGTTTGTGCGTGGCATAATGCATACATCAAGCCTTAATTGGATGTAATCGTCAGTTGCACGACCGAGTATATCTAAGACGCGAATAAACAGCCTTGTTCTACCATCCTTCTGACCCGCACGATAGACGCGGATATTTTGCACCCAAGCAGAATTTCAAACCGCACCACAGGAAGGAGATATCGATCGGCTAGTCCTTTCCCTCACACCCACAAATACTTTTCCCAAAAACAATCATTAGCCATTAGCCAATCGACACGGAAAGCACAATGGAGTAATTAGGAATAACTATCCCGTTTTGATGTGCGTTTAACCTCGCCTGGCGCTTCACTTCCCGGCAGAGGAAACGAGTCTTAATCGGGCCATTAAAGGCATTAGATGAAACTCCAAAGTGACAGTGACAGAGAGGGAGAGGGAGGGGGAGGCGGAAGGAGGGAGGGAGGGGAAAGAGAGAAAGGAGAGAGTGAAAGTGAGAGAAACAGACAGATAGATAGATAGAAAGATAGACAGGCAGAGACAGAAAGAGTAAAAGAGACAGACAGATATAGAAAGAAAAGAGAAAACAGAAAAACAAACAAGCACACAAACAGACGCAGAGAGAAAGAAAGAAAGGTAAGATGCATATACACCACATACAATTAAGCCCATTGGCTGATTACCCGGTAAACTATCCCGTTTCGGCCCCCGCTTCACCCAACCCAGACACGACAGTTTCCCGGCAGAGGAATCGCTTCTTAACCCCCCCCCCCCTCCCGTTAGAGTCGTTAAGAGAACCTCCCTCACGAACCTACGAACGAGTCAAGGTTAACTATCGATGGTCTGAGTTTTCCCCACGCTGCCAACGTCCCCAGAGTGTCATCAAAGTGGCGGTTGGAAGGAGAGGAAATGACATTGTTCCCTTATGTTTGGAGATCGATGTCGCTGATAGTGTCGTTGGATCGCTGAAGAAGGCACGGGAGGAGCTCATTTGCAATGTTATCGCGGGTAAAGTGTGTGGGGGCGGGCAGTCTGTTCTTTCTGTTGATGTTCTTGTTATCGTGTTTTGAATCTTTTTATATCTCCTTTTGCATATATTTCTTTGGCTTTCTTTCTCTTGCTTCTCTCTGTTCTTCTTTCCTCTCCTCTTCTATCTATCTCTTCTTCTATCTATCTATCTATCTATCTATCTATCTATCTATCTATATCTATATATATATATATATATATATATATATATATATATATATATATTATATATATATATATATATATCATTGCCTTTCTTTCTCAGTTTCTGTTCTCTTCCCCTCTCTTTCGTACGTTCTCCTTTTTTTTTTCTCTCTCTGTCTCTCTCCTCCCTCTCACTTTCCCTTTCTTCCACTTTCCTTCCTTTCCTTTCTTTCCTTTTCTTTCCTTTCCCTCTCCTCTCCTCTCCCTCTCTTCTCTCTCCCCTCTCCCTTTCTTCCTTCCTAGCTCCCTTCTTTCACCCCTTTCTCCTCTATCTATCTCTTTCTCTCATCTCTCCTCCATCCATTCCATCATCCATCATCACCATCCACCCATCCACCCACCACCACCCGTCATCCATCCATCCATCCATCCAACCATCCCTCTCCTCCCCTTTCTCTCTCTCTCCCTCTCCCTCCCTCCTTCCCACTCCGGCTCTCCTCTCCGTCTCTCCCCCTTTCCAATCTCTCTCTCCTTTCCCTCTACTCTCCCACTACCACTCCTCTCTTCTCTCTTCCCCCCTTCCTCGCTCCCTCTTTCACCCCCTCTCGTCTCTCCTATCTATCCATCATCATCCATCATCCATCCATCTATCCTATCCCATCCATTCCATCCATTACCCACCCATCCATCCATCCATTCTTCACCCACCATCCCCTCCCATCCCCCTTCTCTCTCTCCTCCCCCTTCCTCTCTCTCTCCTCTCCCTCTCTTCCCTCTCCTCCGTCTCTCCCCTCCTTTTCCATCTCTCTCTTTCCTTTCCTCTACCTCTCTCTGACCTCGCAGTCTCAGTCTCACTCTCTCACTCTCACTCTCTCACTCTCTCATTATCTCTCTTCCTCGGTTTCTCTCTCTTCTCTCTCCTCACATTATCATTTACTTTCTCGGTCTCTCACTCTGTCGAGCACACACGCACCATATTTTCAAAGGCAAGAAAATTAAGATGTAAGATTACTCTGATTATATTTTAGATAAATCGCTTCACACTCGTTCTTTGTTCACTCAAGCATGGCGATATCTCATATTACAAACGAAGGCGGAAGAGAATAATCGTAATAATGATAATATTTGTAATTGTTCCTTAATTCGATTTGCATAATGATACGCATCGTCCCAAACCCTGAAAATGGTTCGGCGCGCGATCTACGAGTTTTCCCCGCGTCCGAATCCGTTCGTGTTTGTCGCTTTGGACCCTGATGATAGACCTCGGTTATTTTTTTTTCATTTATTTCTCTTTTGAGTGGTAGTGGAAGACTATATATTGGTTACTATTGACGTAATTTATGTGAATATTATTGAAAAAAGTTTCAGGGAACAAAACGGTATCTCTATATATGAAAGATATTCATACCCACAAATCTACCCACCCGGCTATGCACATGCATGAATATTTCCATATACAATTATATTGGTACACATGCAAGTTGATAAGAAACAGATTTATTGATAATGAACCTGACAGCATTTAAAAATCACTGAAAACATATTTTATTCGACCTTCAACATTTTTTTTCGATCAAATGACCTAACCTTGATTAGTGTAATTCCCTACATCGCGTTACATTTCTAACAACGTAATTGCAAAAACCTAAATGAACGAGTATAATGAATAAAAGGAGAGAATAAACAGCCAGACCATGTAGGAGATGCGTGGAAACTCTTATCTTTATGACAGTGTGATAACCTCGGTTTGAATCCTTTTACGTCGGTCTGTTCTGCATGAATCCGACTCGAAATCTTTTTTTTTTCTTCTTCTATTTCTATTTTTTTCATCTACTTCCACCTCCTCTTTTTCTGCTTCTTTTTCTTCTTTTTCTTCTTTCACTGCTACTTCTTCTTCCTCTACTTTTTCTCCTCTTCCTCCTCCTTCTACTTCTTCTTCCTCCACTTCTTCTCCTTTTCCTCCTCCTTCTACTTCTTCTTCTTCCTCCACTTCTTCTTCTTCTTCTTCTTCTTCTTCCTTTTCTTCTTCTTCTTCTTCTTCCTCTCCTCCTTCTACTTCTACTTCTACTTCTACTTCTACTTCTCTTCTCTTCTCATCTTCATTTACTTCTTCCTTTGTGTGTGTTTATATATGTATCCGTGTATGTATGCATATATGTACGTATATATGTATGTATTTACATATTTGCTCCCATTCAAGTCTGGCAGAAGCGCGACCCGAGAGACCGTTCCCCGGCCACCCAAAAGGGAAGAGGTTGTCAGCTGATGTGACAGGAAAGAAGCGCCATTTTTTTTCTCTCTGTTTACAATGCGAGGTTGGCACGCGTGAGATAGCAGGGAATTCTGTTCAGTGTCTCTTTTATCGTCTGTAAAAGTCGAGTGGGAATTTTGAATTCGAAAAAAAGAAGAATTTGGATTTGGTAACCGGTTGCGAGTCACATTCTTGGAAATGTGTAAAAGGGTGATGATTATGTAAAGTTATTTCGTTAGGTTGGTAGCAGTGAGTCGGTTGTCCACGTGAAAGTTAACGGATAAAAATGGGATATTTTTTTCCGATTCTGTTTTTATACTTTGTTTTACTAATCTTCCTT
>NW_020870005.1:362872-372872 GCF_003789085.1 Penaeus vannamei
TATAATAAATAAAAGATACATAAAACAAAATATCAGATAAATATAAATAGAAATTCCACATCAATAATAGAATTATGATAATATGATAAAATTCTGTATTATTACTATAACACAATAAAGATATAACTAATATAAACCATTATTATATAACTGAGTATTTTTTTTATTAATATATATATATTATAATATGTATATATATATTCTATATATACCTTGTTGTACCATCTATTTTTTCATTATACTATAAGTTGCGGCCTATTCATTGTGTATTATATGTATACTTGTCTTTACTCATTTACTGTATTACTTTCTTAATATAATGTTATACTACTAATTGCTCTAACATATTACTATACAGATATAACTCCGTAATGTATATGTAATCCGTATTACAATATTGCTATTAGCTACTTGTCTCCATATATATATGTGTATACCCATATGGTTACATATATAGTATATCTCTTACTCTCCTTCTGTTTCTTATTATCCTATATCGTTGTATATTCGCTGTCTTATCGTTCTCATATGAATTGTTATATATGATCTCTATTACCCTCAAGTGCTAATTCTTTGTATATTAGTATCATTACTTATTCATTATCGTTATATTGTATAATTATACCATGTATATGTATATAATATGGTAATATGTATAACCCACCACACACCCACACCCACCACACACACACAACACACCAGCCCTACATTGCATATATTATGATACTGCGTCAACCTATAATATTATTAAACACTTAGTGTACTATTATATTGCTTTATCCGGTGTGTGTGTGTTTGTGGTGTCGTCGATGCTGTGCTGTGTCTGATGTAGGTGTGTGTCGCTTGTGAGGTGATCGTAGGCTGGTAATGTCCAGGTCAATGTAATAATCAATATTTTATGTAAGAAAGATGAGATAAACATAATGTATTTATAAAGTCTATACCTAGGTCATATAGCTATACACCACTATCAAAAGGTATTTTAATATAGGATTAAATTATATGTGACATATTGTAGTATTTATAATCGCACGCATATAACACTATAACTATTACTACAGATGTCATATTATATTCAACTGGAGTATGTTATAATACTTATTAATATATAGTATACACATCATAGTATTATGTACGTATAGTATTAGTAAGTTATAATATATATATATGAGTATATATATATATATATAATATATAATATATGATGTAATATATAAGTTATAATAATAAAATAATAAATATAAAATATAATATTATACACATAGAGGTATCATATACTATACAATATATTAATTAATAGTGTACACACACTAACTAATCACTACAACATACATATCATCAAGAGTATAAATAATTATATACATAATTATTTTAGCACGCATTAAATGTATAGCTCATGCCTAATCAACTATAAATCTTACCTATGCATAATACAATTACTATCTATATATACTATCTATAATCTTCATATAACTGATTATATATATATATATATTATGTACACCAATTTGTATAATGTATGTACTACCCAATATGTATAACATACCATATATAATAAAATATATTATAATGTCGCATATATTATTTTCCATATATATGCAGTGTGTGGTCAAAGAGGTTAATTTAATGGTAGCATAGATTTATTGTTTATTATGCATGATATCACTACATATGTGAATTATAATATAGCATATATATATAGTATATAAATTCTATACTACCGTATGTAATATGTTTATATATACATATACATATACCGATATATATATGATATTACATATGTCATACACACACCCCATATAATGGTCAGTAAAACCCATAACAGTAGAGTTAGTATATGTGTCTAAATTCAGTATGTAATATTATATGCATCGCATTAATGCGTAACAACATACCATGTCATTAACATATGTATTCTCTAATCATAACTGTACTAGGGATGTCAATAGAAGGTACAATATATATAGTATAAGATATATATTATAACATAATATATTATAGTATTTTAATGTGTGTCGATGATGTTGTGTTTTGTGTGTGTGTGATTTGTTGTGTGGGTGCAGTGGATGTGTCATGCGTGAGTGTGTGTGTGCCTTAATAGCTACTATCACACAGTGTATATAGTATATATATGTATATATATGTATAATATATGTACATAAGTCATACTGATGGATAATAATATACATCTATGTATATATTGTATATATATGTATGTGTTTATATATGATTGTAGGGGTGGGAATAATATTAGTTAAATTACCAGATCGTTTAATTTTATACATAAAGTGATCATAATAATTAATAAAATATGTTGTGGTGTGTGTTGTTAGTTGTTTTGTATGTATAATCATATAAAACAGATATATATTATTAGATAATTTATATAATAATTATTAATAATAAAAATATAAATTATATATATGTAGTATATATAACATACAAGATATATAATATTAGTACATAATATATATAGTATATAAATAGTTATATACTATATAAACTGATATAATGATTTTTATATGTATGCCCCATATAAAGATATATGTATAATCACAAGTTGACGACACCCACACACACACCACATTATACATATAATATAATACATTATATATAATATAATGGTATATATATATGATTACTATACTTTTAGTGTATGAAAGGTATATAATAATGCAAATTTATTCATTTACTTTCTATACATAAATATAATATATTAAAATATAGAGCAAAACCATTATAACACACAATACATAACATCATAACTATAAGTATAAACTAAAAATATACTCAATACTATAACTACAACATATTATAATGTATAATGTTTTGCTAGTTAGGGATATATATATATAATAATATATATATATCTTTAATTATTATATATATTCCATTTGTATCGTATTACCATATCAGGAACAGGATATATGGTATAAAGATATACGTAGGCGATAGATAAATAGTATGTGAGACTTCGATAAAGCACTTACTAACCTTATATACTTATTCCCTTATAATTGACTCCTATGTAGACCGAGAGAACCAGTTATAGCATGCTTATTATAGGTTATTGTATCAATAATTGTTACTAGACTCGATTTTTATGACCCATAACCACACACTATCAACCACACACCCACACCACACGCAAACACGACAACGACAACAAACAACACTACACACCAACAACCACGGACACATATCTCAATATCTCACACTAACACTAACCACCACAAACACACACACACACACATCACACACATACAATATAATAAACGTTTGATAATAATATTATTAGCATAGTCGAGTAATTAACATTAAAATATATTGTATGTATTTTCCTTCATATTATTTATTCATTTATTTATTTAAATGTATAAGTAATACTATATATATATACTTAATATATAATATTATGATTATTCCAAATAGATAAAATAATATAAAGTCAGTGGTATGATATATAACTAAATGATATAATAAAGTATGGTATATGATCCAATAATAAGATATTCACATTTTTGCTGTGGTTTGGTAAGACTGTTACAATGCACGAATACATATGTATGCCCATATATAACAGATGGATAAAGAGTAAGATAGATAGATCTTAATACATATATGTAAGTATATAAATAATATATGTATATATATACATACATACCCTCACACACCACCACCCACACACACACACACAACACACACAAAACAAACAAACAAACCAACACGACACACACACCACACACACACACACACACACACACCACACACTACAACACACACACACACACACACACAACATCACTCACACACACACACACACAACACCACCCTCGCGCGTCGTGTGTGTCTTGTGTGTGTGGACCATACCATATCGGATATATAATATTATAATTAGGGATAATATATAAAATCAACGAGTACCGTAACTATATATATGATGTATATATATGATGTATATATATAGTATATTTATTTCTTCTTATCACTAATATATTTATCTCATTTATTATACGTATTTACATACTTTACATGACTACTAATGTGCATATATTATAATTAATCACACATTAACATACTATCACATAACTATCATATGTAATTATTAGTTCTCAGGATAACTACTTTACTAACACGTATAGTAATATATATATATGTATATAGTACTATTTTAAAATTATAATATAAAGATAATCTATTATTTGATGTAAATGTTCACATGGTTATACGTTGAATATAGTAATTATATATGACTGAAAAACCCATATACATACTACCCAGAATATGTCGATTAGAAATAAAAGAACGAATATGATAGATAAGACTAAGTATAGATTATCCAAATATCTAAAATATACGGGGGTGATATTGCTATACCGTCTCAAATCTGATAATTTATTTCGAATATGCATATATGAATGTCTATAATATAATGTATATTAATATGGAATATTTATCTACTTTTCCGTTAAACGACTATTATCAGGTTATTAGTACATCGATATTATCGGTTATAGTATTGTAGTATAGATATGGGAAAGAGCACCACGCGACTACAACACATCTCTACCATCCCACCGAGAGAGAGAAGGGGGCGGGAGAGGGAGAGAAGAGCCAACCAGCAACCACATAAACTGTGAAAAGAGAAATAAGGTAAGGATATAATATATATATTTATAGGAAAGAGAAAGTCAGGTATATAATAGAAATAGTAGAAAGGGATGAGAGTAGCAGTAATTTGGAAAGAATGTAGAGAGAGTGAGTAGTGGAAGGAGTAAGTAAGAGATATAGATATTGGAGAAGTTAAATAGTAAGAGAGAGAGTAGAGAGAGATAAGAGAGAGTAGAAAGTAAGAGAAGAGATTGTAGAGTATTAAGAGAGAGAGATAGATTAGAGAAGAGTAATGATAAAAGAGAATGAACTGAGGGTGGTATTAAGAAATAGTAATAGAGAGGTAAAGAGAGCACTGAGAATAGATCTGAGTTATGTATATATGTATATATATATAATATACTATATATAAGCTATATAATAGCTGGATAATAATATATATATATATAATAGGTATGAGGGATTACTATATAGTATATTATATGAAATGAAAGTATCGTAATATTGAACATATGATGATAAATAATAGATGTAAATAACCTAAATACTAAGAATAAATAATATGAAAGAAAATAAATTATATATAAGGGAGGAGGTAAGTATAAGAGAGAGACATATAATAACTAACCACATAAACATATATATTCCATTATTAATATCCACCGGCCGTCGGCATGCAACGTCTTTACTGAACGAGTGTTGATAATGGAATCCCCAAAAAGGAAATAGCTATTGGAAAATTCCTCCGCCTCGGTCGCCGGGAATTCCACCCCGAGCGGAGGTCTCTGCAGCAGCCCATCTTCCCGCGGAACCAGGAGCATCGCGGGCTTATTCATTGCCTCATTTGCATACCTTGGTCGCGGGCCGTCCTTGCCGGGTTCCGTTCCTGCCGTTCCGCTGGGTCGTGGCGTTGGACTTTCCATTATTTTTTTTTTTTTTTCCTTTTTTTTTTTTTTATTTTTTTCTTCTTTTATATTTTTTTTTTTTTTCTTCTTTTTCTTTTTTTACCATTATTATGACTTGCGGTTAGCTGTTATGTTACGAGTGAAATGACCTTGTTATTTCGAGTTTTAAAACGTGTTATTTTTCAGGCTAAAAGATGGTATTTTAAGCTTAAGATCCGGTGTTATTTTTAAGCACCGTAATATCTATTTTTAGGCTAAAAGAACATGACAATTTTGAGGTTAAATTGTACATATTAACCGATCCATAAAAAGATAACTCACCTCGCGTTTTGCTACCTCCATTCCTTTCTCTTTTTGTGTCTGTCTGTCCGTCTTCCTCGGGTTATTCACTCTGTCCTGTGATTATAGATTATGCGGTCGCGGCGCCCTCGGTTCCCTGTCCGTTGTGCGTTCACTTCCTCATGCGGCCGCGCCCTTTGCCGGATTTCGATCGGTGCTCCCGCTAGCCGTTTCCTCTTCCTTTGTCCCTTCACCTTCCTTCCTTCCTTCCTTTCCCTTCCTTCCTCCTTCTGTCTTTCTTAGTTTTTTTCCCTTCTCACTTTCCTTACTTCTGTCTCTTCCTCCCTCTCTCCCACTTTCTTTTCCTCTCTTCCTCCCTCTCCCACTTTCCTTTTCTCTTTTCCTCCGTTTGTCTCTTCTCCTCGCCTACCATATCTTTATCTCTTCTCTCTCTCCCTCTTCCCTTTCCCTTTTCCTACACTTATATTACTACTACATTTTTATTTTTCGCGTTTATTCTTGCTTTACATTCTTATTCTTCCGCAAATCCTCAATCTCCATATTCATTTCATGTTTTCCGCCTTCTTCTTGCATCCTCTCTCCCCTCCCCTTCTCCACCTACCCCTCTTCACGCCTCACTTCCCTTCCCCCTCTCCTCTCCCCTCCCCCTCCCTCTCTCCCCTCCCCTTCCCCTCCCTCCCCCGCCTCCCCTCCCTCCCCCCCTTCCCCCCTCCCCTCCCTCCCTCGCCCTCCCCTCCCTTCCCCTCCCTTCCCCTCCCCTCTCTTTTCAACCTCAACCTTGCTGCTCCGACCAGGTGGCGCTTCCCTCGGGGCCTATTTTACCAGCACAGATGGCGGGTGGGGTGGGGCGGGGGTGAGGAGGAGGAAGTGGAGGAGGAGGAGGAGGAGGAGGTAGGGGGGGTGAAAGATGGAGAAGGTGGTGGTGGAAGGTGGAGGTGGAGTAGTAGGGGTTGGAGGAGGTGGTGATGGTATTGGTAGAGGATGTGGAGGTGGAGGGTGGTGGAAGTGGTGGAGGTGGTGGAGGAGGAGGTGGTAGAGGTTGGTGGAGGAGGAGGAGGAGGAGGCGGCGGTGACGGGATTGGAGGGCGGGGTGAGGTGTTGGGGGGAGGGGAGGGGAAGGGGGAGGGGTAAAGAGAATGAAGTAGGAGGAAGAGAGGTCAAGGCTACGGGGTGAATAGGAGGGAGGTGAGGAGGAGGAGAAGGGGTAGGGGAGGGGGAGGGAAAGGAGGGAAGGTGGATGTTGGTAGTGAGGGTAAAGTGGGGGGGTGGGGGTGGTGAATGAGGAAGGACGACATCCAAACCGTAATAACACTTCCGTCTTCAAACAGCGATGCACACACGAGACAAAACCGTTTTTTCCCGCCATTTTTCCACGGCCGTTACTGCAGTTCCATCGGTGCAAATTTTATGGTCATAATGCTTTTGTTTTATATTCGTTTGCCTAAATGACTGTTGGAATATTTACCTTTTTCTCAGCATCTATGTATTCAAATATTGAGCTTTTTATTTAACTCATTTATTGTTTAAATCACTTATTTGTTTACTTATTCGTTTCACTAATTTGTTTACTTACCTATGTAATTCACTTATTTACTCATTTAATTTATTAATTCATTTATTCACATATTTGTTTATACATTTATTCATAAATTCAAATATTTCACATTTTCCTTTGGTTTTATTTTATTTAAAAGTCTCATATTTAAGAAAAAACAAAATCTTTCTTCGTTGTAAGGGATAGCGTTTCCACCTTCTCGCAAAGAGGAAACCGAACACCGTGTATAACGAATGGCTGATTAAACATCCCATGGCCGGTGAGGATGGATCTAATTCCTTCGCTTAATCAGTTACGGATTAATTAATCTGCGTAATGGAAATTCAAATTCAAATTGTAACTGAATCTTGGACGGAAGTAATGTTCGGCATTTTTGGAATAGATGGCTAGGCCTACAATTGATTAACCTGATAGAAGCTTACTATACAGTAGGTCAGGGTGCATTATATTTAATGAGATTTACACAATAAAGTATTTTTGTCGATTAACGAATATTTTCTTATCAAGCAAGTTAGAATCCTTTCCAGAAATTTCCAGTAACTTCTGCGTATTTATATATGTATATGTATGTATGTATGTATGCGCACGCACGCACGCACGCACACACACACACACACACACACCACACACACACACACACACACACACACACACACACACACACACACACACACAACACACACACACACACACACACACACATATATATATTATATATATATATATATATATATAATATATATATATATATATATATATATATATATATATATATATATATATATATAAACATCTTTAACACATGATCGTCGGACCTTGCACAGTCCTCTTACTTTCACTCAAGCTGCATTTTTGTTCCTGGTCACTTTATTGTTTTCAGAAAATAAGTATTTCTGAGATACGTTTGCGTGCGTGGTTTCTTATATTTTTACCTGTTTCTATATTTATTCGTGCATTCATTCTTCGGTCAGTTCCTGTTTTTCATTAGTATTATCATCATCCTTATGCCTGCGTCTTTCCTTATCTTTTCGATTTTTCGTTCTGTATTTTTTCTTTCTTTTTTTTTTTTTTCATTCTGCATTTTCTTCATTTTTCATTCTGCATTTTTTCATTTTTCATTCTCCATTTTTTTTTTTTTTTTATTCTGCAGTTGTTGTTTTTTTTCATTTTGCTTTTTTTCATTTTTCATTCTGCAGTTTTTGTCATTTTTCATTCTGCAGTTGTTGTTTTTATTTTCATTCTGCATTTTTCTTACTTTATTTCATTTTATCTTTGTTTCTTTTTTCATTCTGCATAATCTTATTGTCATCCTTATTCTCACCTGTGGATGAAGGTTATACCTCCCCCCCCCATCACCTCCATTTTAATGACACATTCATATTAATTCATCTTTCATTCACTCGAACTGTATCCTCATTCTTGTAGTTTTTTTTTCTCTCTCTCTTTCTCTTTGCTAATTTTCATACCTGTCTTTACCAGTGTTTTTTTGTTTTTTCGGTAATTTTCATTATTATTATTATTATTATTATTATTATTATTATTATTATTATTATTATTACCACTATTATTATCGTTGTTATTATTATTATCACTATTATTATCGTTATTATTATTATTGTTATTCATTTTTAACCCCCACCCTCTTATTTCATCTCCTTTCATTTCTTTTTTTTTCTCTATCATTCTCCTCTCTTTTTTCCGTTTTCTTCTCTCGCTCTCGCTCTCCTTTTCCTTCGTTCTTCCATCTCTTCCACTATGCCTTTCCCTTTCAAATTCCTTTCCCTCTCCTTCATTCACTTTCATTTTTTAATTTTTTTTCCCTCCTTTGGTCTCTCTCTCTCTCCTCTCCCTTCCTCCCTTCGTCTTCTCTCTCTTCCCCTTTTTCTTTTCTCCTTCCCCTTCCTTCTTTTTCTTCTTATTCTTCCCTTCTCTACCTTACTCTTCCGTTCTCTACTTCCTGTCTTACTCCTTTCTTTCTTCTTCCTTTTCCTCCCTTCTCTCCCTTACTCCTTCCTTTCTTACCTTCTTTCTTTCTTCTTCCTTTTCCTCCTTTCTCTCCCTCTCTCCTTCCTTTCTTACCTTCCTTCTTTCTTCCTTTTCCTTCCTCCTATTGCCTCTCTCTCCGTCCAAACAAAGGCTCTTCTCTCGCGTTGCCGTTGACAACTTGCAAGATGCTGGGTCATTCTTCTCCCCTCCTCTCCTTCTCCTCTCTCCCCTCCCTCCTCTTCTCCTCTCCCCTCCCCTCTCTTCCTCCCCTCTTCCTCCCCTCCTCTCTCCTCCCTCCCCTTCTTCCTCCTCCCTCTCTCCCCTCCCTCTCTTCCTCCTTCCCTCCTCCTCATCCACTCCTCCTCCTCTCCTCCTCCTCCTCCTCCTCCTCCTCCTCCTTCCCACTTACCTCCTCCCACCACTCCTCTCCTCCCCTCCCTCTCCCCTCTCTTCCTCCTCCACCTCCTCCTCCCCCTCATTTTACCCCCTCTCCACCCACTCCTCCTCCCTCCTCCCCTTCCTTCCCCCTCCTCAACCTCAGAGGTGAAGGCAGGGTCAAAAGAAGGGGAGGAGGGAGGGGAGGAAGGGAGAAAGGGAGAAAGAGGAGGAGGGGGAGGAGGAGGAGAGGGGAAGCGGGGGCGAG
>NW_020870005.1:375372-380372 GCF_003789085.1 Penaeus vannamei
GGCCGAGGGAGTGTTTCGTATTGGAGTGGGATCCTACAGGCCTCTGGCGCAGTATGTTCTGTGGAAATACGGCAGAATCCTGAGCATGAATCGCAAAAATCTGGCGTTTATTTACATACTTCATGCATAAGTGGGTTAATGTTAGTGCAGCATGTAGTCGTTCGTGCGTACATATCTGAGTGTATATGCGACCGGTTTCCATACACACATACGTACATATGCACTAGGTATATGATTGTGTGTGTATCTGTGCATATCTGCATCTAAAGATTATATCTAGCCATGAAATCTATTCATCTCCCTCCCTCTCTATCTATCTATCTACGAGCATCTATCTATGAGTACATTGATTCGCGAGATATTGGCACACCAGCACTCAAATGCCACACGAAATTGCCATAATTGCCATAGGCGCTCAATAACCTCATCACAGGATTGGCCATTTGTTGATTCACCTTCAGCTTTCTCACAAGGTCACGTACGCACACAGTGGTATGTACACTACCCAGGGCACGTACGCACACACTTGACACGCACTCACACGCATTTAAACTTTCATTTGCAACTCGTCGAAAATTTCTGAGGTTTTGTTTTGGAATTTGGAATGTTGTTCGTTTTGGAAGAGGTGCGTCTGGAATGATGAATGTGCCAGTCAAGGCGGTAATCTGTTTTGTTGAATTCTGATTTTAAAGTTGTCTGTATGTGGAGGGGGGGGGGGGATATTGTTTCTGTGTGTGGTATTGTTTGTATGTTTGTGATAGTTCTGTGTGTGTGTGTGTGTGTGTGTGTGTGTTCGTGTGTGGCTATTTATAACTACGTGCGTATTCACTTCGTCTTTTACAAAACGTGAACCATCGAACTTTCACAAATCTGAAGAATATACCTTCCATCGTCCTCCCTCAACCTTTAAATCCAAAGAAACTTAGAAACTAATCCAAACGCACACCAAAAAAAAAAAAAAAAAAAAAAAAAAAAAAAAAAAAAACCCACTCAAACAGCATCAAACCCAGAGACTAAACCAAACACAAATACAAACAAACGAAATACCAAACGAAACACACGCAGTAAAACCCGCAAAAACGCCTAACACAAACAGAACGCCAAACAACAAACAAAACACCAAACACACGCAAACCAAAACGCCAAAACACGCGCAAAACAAAACGCCAAACACACGTTAAAAAAACGCTAAACACGTAAAAAAAAAAAAACGCCAAACACACGCAAACAAAACGCCAAACACGCAAAAAAGCCAAACACACGCAAGCAGAACATCAACCACAAACAAAACACCAACCACAAACAGAACACCAAACACACGCAAACAAAACACAAAACAAACACAAAAAACACCAAACACACGCAAACAAAACACAAAACACAAACCAAACACATGCAAACAAAATACCAAACACACGCAAACAAAACACAAAACAAAACACCAAACACACGCAAACAAAACACCAAAAACACAACAAAAACACCAAACACACGCAAACAAACAGCAAACACACGCAACAAAAACAAAACAAAACACCAAACACACGCAAACAAAATACCAAACACACGCAAACAAAACACAAACCAAACACACGCAAACAAAACACCAAACACAAACACACGCAAACAAAACACAAAACACACGCAAACAAAACACAAACAAAACACACTTAAACAAAAACAAATCAAAACACCAAACACGTAAACAAAACACCAAACAGAAACAAAACACAAAACAAAACGCCAGACACACGCAAACAAAACACCAAACACAAAACAAAACACAAACAAAACACCAAACACGCAAACACAATCAAAACAAAAACACCAAACAAAAACAAAACAAAACACCAAACGCACGGAACAAAAACAAAACACAACAAAAGAAACAAAACAAACACCAACGCACGCAAACAAAACACCAAACACATCAACCCCCCACCCACCCCACCCCTCCTCTGACCTGGCCTCAGCGATCAGCCCGCGCCAGACGGAGTGAGGAGTGAGGTCACGTCTTTCCTTGAATACCAACGATGCCTCGGAGGTTTCAAGGTTATTTTTTCTCTCGCTTTATGAGCCGCGTTAACCCTTCTCGGAGTGCCAACAGGTGCCTCGGCGGCGAACTGGGGTCTTGCGGAAGGGGGTGGGGGGTGGGTGGGGGGGGGGGAGGCCTTCGAGACGGACGGGGAATCTGGGATTTTTAGATTTATTAGTGTTATTATTATCATCATTGTCTTTATCATTGTTGTTATTATTATTATTATTATGATTATCATTATTATTATTATCATTATTATCATCATTATTTTTATACGTATATTCTTTTTTATTGGTAGGTTATTTTTCGGGGTTTCCGGTTTCTTGTGCATTCTTTTTAGTGGGCCATTTCTTTTACCTTCTTTTTGTATTCTTGCACTCTCTGTCTTACGCGATTCCTACATTTTCTTTCATTTTTCCGTTAACCAAGACATTCTCAGTTTCGTTTACTTCTTTGTTTTCCTCTTTTTTGTTATGCCAAATTCTCTCCAAAGTCCAATTCCTTCTTTATTTCCCCAATTACCCCTATCCGCAAAGCCAATCAATATTCCTACAACCACTTATTGATCATTACTTTTCCTTATTCCCCTTTGCTATAATAATAATAATAATAATAATAATAATAAAAATCCCAACATTTTCTCATTCTAGAATCGATTTTAAGGCGCACGAGGCAGGTTCCTTAAGCCCGGCAACCTTGTGCTTGTGCTTGTTGCCTGTAGGTGAGGCAGGCAGCTGTTGCTTCCGCTTGTAGAGACAGCGGCGGTGCTTGCAAAACTGGCCTTAAGTGTTGCAAGATCTCGCCTGCACGCATCTTGGGGAGGATCTTCCGTTTCCTTTTTGTGTGCAACTTGATTTGTTTTTTTATGTCTCTCTCTCTCTCTCTCTCTCTCTCTCTCTCTCTCTCTCTCTCTCTCTCTCTCTCTCTCTCTCTCTCTCTCTCTCTCTCTCTCTCTCTCTCTCTCTGTACACACACACACACACACACACACACACACACACACACACACACACATATATATATATATATATATATATATATATATATGTATATATATATATATTATATATATATATATATATATATATATATATATATATTATACATATATGTCTGTGTGTGTGTTTATGTGTGTGCGTGTGTATATGTGTATACATGGCCAACGAAATTGGCCCAAGGATCTTGCACTCGTAGACTAAAACTGATAATTCTGTTTATCCTACAAATATAAATAATAATAATAAAAAACACAATCAAAGCAAAAAATGAAGTGCGAATGGCCAGCGTGATGTCTGCGCTGACACTAATGGCTGTTTTATCTCCCTGTGTGGGTTGGTCGTCGCCTCTCTTCCTCTTTTTTATACACGGTGCTTTATTCCTTCTCTCTTTAGGTTCTTTTTCTTACTGTGTTGATCCCTTTCTCGCTTCCTGTTGGTGTTTTATTGTCTTTTCTTCCTTTTAATAATTTCTTTGGGTTTTTTGTCTCTCATGCTTCTTCATTTTTCTTTATATGAAGCTTTGTTTATACTTTTTTTGTAACTATTTTTTTTATTTCATTTGTTCCCATGTACAAGAAGGAGAAGGATGGAAGGGGAAATATTGAAAAAAAGAGAAGAAAAAGAAGAGAGAGAGAGAAGAAGGAAAAAAGGAGAGAGAGAGAGGAGAGAGAGAGAGAGAGAGAGAGAGAGAGAGAGAGAGAGAGAGAGGAAGAAAGAAAGAAAAAGAAAGAAAGAGAAACAAGAGAGAGAGAGAGAGATAGAGGAAGGCAAGAGAAAGAGGGAGAGAAACAAGTGAAAGAGAGAGAGAGAGAGAGAGAGAGTAAGCATTCACAACATCATTTCACGGCCGCCCATGCGTGTTCCTCGCCATTTCCTGACGAGTGCTTTTAAAATGACAAATTACCTTCGCCTTACTTGGCCACCTTGCATATTCGTGACGTCACACTGTGGGTGGAAGTAACTTGACTTGGCACTGTGCCATCGCCCCCCCCCCCTGTTCTCTCCCTGGCACCGATCATGCGCAGGAAGCGTGCTCATGCAGTGCCAGTCTCTCGCATTCGCTTCTGGGTGGAGTTCGTCTTGGCACTTTTTTGAAATCGTGTTTATAGCAGCTTTAATTTTAAGAGTATTTCCTGTCTGTTGTATTTTTCCCCTTGTTTTCCTCTTTTTTTTCATTCCATTCTTTGTATCATTTTCTAATTGTCTTCCCCCACCCCTCTCTCCATGTTCATATTGTTCTCACTTCCTCTATTCCGATTTCTTTCTTTCAATTTCCTCGGTCGAAATCATCCTCTTGGTCTTTTTACATTCACTCTCCCTCTCCCTATAAATGTTAACGTGAACAAAAAACAAAAAAAAAAAAAAAGGTCGAAAATCATCATGGTTATTTTACGTTCACTCTCCCTATAAATGTTAACGTAAACAAAAAAAAACAAAAAAAAATACTAAATAATTCATCCTCGGTCATTTTACATTTACCCTCTCCCTAAAATGTTAACGTAAATAAAATAACGATTAACGTACACAAAAATAACAAATACCACACACCAATTCAACCCAAAAAATCTAAAATCACCCTGTCGCTGGGCAACTACCCCTGCCTGCCATCTCCCTGCCACATCCGGGAACCCTACAGTTTAACCTTGCCATCCCTGCTGCCCGGACACTGCACGCTTCCACTCTATAGTGTATTCATTTTGGGATTGCTTTTAGGGATCTATGCTTTAAGTGCAGGTTTTACACTCCGATTGGAAAGAGGGAAGGAGAAAGAGGGGAGGGAAAGAGAGAGAGGGAAGAGAGAGAGAGAAAGGAGAGAGAGGAGACCAGACAGACAGACAAGGGGATAGAGAGAAAGAGAGAAGGAGGGAGGGAGAGGAAAGAGAGGAGGAGAAAGGGAGGGGCTAAGAAAGCAGAGAGAGGAGGAGACAGACAGCAGGGAGACAGACAGACAAACATGGGGAGGA
>NW_020870005.1:385372-400372 GCF_003789085.1 Penaeus vannamei
TCATCATCATATCATCAACATCAGCATTTATCATCTCATCATTATCATCATATGATCAACATCATCATCATCATCATCTCATCATCATACATCATATTATCATATCAACATATCATCCATCATCATCAATAATAATAAACATCAACATCATCATCAATATCATCATCGTCAATTATCATATCATATCATCATCAACACAATCATTATCATCAATATCATCACCATCAATATCATATCAATATCATCAATATCAATATCATCATAATCAACATCACCATCTTCATCATTAACATAATAATCACCAAATATCATCATCATCAATATCATCACCATCAACATCATCATCATTATCATTATCATTACCATCATCATCTTCATCATCATCATTATCAACACCACCATCGTCATCATCGTTGTTCCTCATCATCGTCACCCTGCTTAATTGCACTGCCATGGAATCGGACTAGTTCTCGCGTTTTATGAGTTTATCTCTTTTCGGAATCGGACAACGTGCTCGCGGTTCCGTCCATCTTTGTTTGTTTTCACTTAAGCAGACGCCTCGCACACACCACCATTCATTCATATGTTTGCTTTCACGCGCATCATTCTCCGTGCTTGTGTGGATAGCGCAATGCAACCCTCGGTGAGCTAATATTTGCCTGAGATATTTTTTTCGCCTTCTAAGATTAACGCAAGAGAGAAAGAGAGAAAAGGAGAAGAAATATACCTAGCGCGTGACTACGAAAGTGCCGGCGAAGAGTCGAGAAGTGTGTCGGATGAAATTTGTCGGTAGCCGTTACATATCATCCTACACTGTTTAGGGAGATTAGGAGTAGAATGTCAATTGTTTGATTTTACTCGATTTTCAAAAAGAGAAAAAAATGAGCTTGAATTTACGGAAATGCATTTCAATAAGCAAGCGAATGGGAAAGGTAAATATGCAGTGGAAGTTCAAAAACTGTGAAATTTACACATGGTCAGAGGAATGCATTCTCACCAATACTGAAACATCGAACAAAACATTACGCAAACAGCTGATCAATGTTTATCTGCAATCTCTAATTTACACTTTCTCGTTTTAGGAGTTCCATTAAAGCTTCCCTTTTTCCTCCAAAGTTCATGAAAAGATAAAGACCCTTGTATTCAATGCATGGTAAGTCGTGCATGGCTGCCCTTACATAGGACCTGAGAGCACGAAAACCGAGCACTTACTTCGCTGTCAGGTTTGCATACTTCATCTTACATTTTACATGGCCTGATTATGATAGTCAATGTTCATCTATATTGTCTCCCTCCCTTCCTCTCTCTCTCTCTCTCTCTCTCTCTCTCTCTCTCTCTCTCTCTCTCTCTCTCTCTCTCTCTCTCTCTCTCTCTCTCTCTCTCTCTCTCTCTCTCTCTCTCTCTCTCTCTCTCTCTCTCTCTCTCTCTCTCTCTCTCTCTCTCTCTCTCTCTCTCTCTCTCTCTCTCTCTCTCTCTCTCTCTCTCTCTCTCTCTCTCTCTCTCTCTCTTCCCTCTTCTCCCTCTCTTCCTCTCCTTCTTTTTCTCTTCTTCTCTCGTCTCTCTCCTCCTGCACCCCGTCTCTCTTTCCCTCCCTCCCTCCCCTCTCCTCCCCTCCACCTCGTCTCCCCTTCCCTCCCTCCACCCTCTCTATCTCTCCCTTCCCTCTTCCCTTCTCCCTTTCCCCTCTTCCTTCCCCCTCCCTCTCCCTCTCCCTCTTCCCCTCCCCCTCCCCTCTTCCCCCCCTCCCCCTCCCTTTCCCTCCCTCCCCTCCCCCCACATTCCCTCCCGTTATCCGTCCATCCATCCTCCCCCTCCATCTTCTCCCTCCCCTCCCTCCCGTTTATCCGTCCATCCATCCTCCCCGGACTTTTAACCGAGCACCCTCACCTTGACTCAGGCGGCCGGAAGTAGCCTCCGGGGAATCAAAAATATTCATCACCTCCACCACCCTCAGGGTCGTCACCACCGCCAGGGGCCTCTGCCTTCACCACTTCTGCGCTCGTCACCACATCCGATTCGCTCTGCCTTGGGAGAGGACTGGCGTTTTTATTTGTAGCTACTTTTTTACTCAGATTATTTTCGCGCGCGTTTTTTTTTTTTCAAATAAAAAGAAAAGAAAAAAACGCTACGGCTACATATTGACACATATATTTTTTATCCTTTTATTTTTTTATTCTTTTAATTTTTCATTTCTTTTTTTAATATGTTATTTTTTCTTTTTTATTGAATTCTTTTTTTTATATAGACTTTTGTCTCTTGGAAAGAGAAGACGAAAGGAGGCGAGAAAGAAGAAAATTATGAATTAGAAATGGAAGGACGCCAACAAAAATGTGCATGGATAAAGGACAAGAGAAGGGGGAAATAAAGAAAAAGGGAAGGAATATTGTGAATTATGTTTTAAATTTATCGCCGAGGAAAGTATTCATGAAGCTCGAGAGAGAATGGGGCTGCCCAGCAAGTCATAAATTTCCATTTTGGAAGTGTCGCTGTCTCTCTCTCTCTTTCATTCGTTATTCCTTTCCCTTTCTATTCCTCTTTCTTTATTCATCTCTCTCTCTCTCTCTCTCTCTCTCTCTCTCTCTCTCTTCTCTCTCTCTCTCTCTCTCTCTCTTCTCTCTCTCTCTCTCTCTCTCTCTCTCTCTCTCTCTCTCTCTCTCTCTCTCTCTCTCTTCTCTCTCTCTCTTCTCTCTCTCTCTCTCTCTCTCTCTCTCTCTCTCTCTCTCTCTCTCTCTCTCTCTCTCTCTCTCTCTCTCTCTCTCTCTCTCTCTCTCTCTCTCTCTCTCTCTCTCTCCTTCTCTCTCTCTCTCTCTCTCTCTTCTCTCTCTCTCTCTCTCTCTCTCTCTCTCTCTCTCTCTCTCTCTCCTCTCTCTCTCTCTCTCTCTCTCTCTCTCTCTCTCTCTCTCTCTCTCTCTCTCCCTCCCATGTGGACTTCATTGGAATTTGAATGAACTTGCAGTTATCTCGACTTAATTTGACATTATTCGTTACGCTGAAACTCTGGCTTCGAACATGATGCACACGTCAGAGTTGCTTTTACGTAATTTTAATAAACCCTTGACGCTGTGTAGGAATTCTCTACCTCAAGCCAAGGTTTTTTATTTATATTCTAGGGTTGGCTTTAATGCTCGTCGTTTTACAATGCATGGATGTGGTTGTCATGAATACATGGTTGTGAGAGCGTGTAGTCGTTTCAATAATTTCTGCATTTTTAGTCTTTATATAAAGTCCCAACTCCAACGACAGCATTTATGATTGTTTGCCGACTTCTTACATTTCTATTCAAGAGAATGATATTAAATCATGCTTTATATTCATAGGCGATTTTAACGCTCACCACCGAGACTGGCTGAATTCTGTGTCCCCAACTGACTGACATATCATTTCTGCCTTAGATTTCGCAGATGTATTTGGATGTGAGCAGTTAGTCCGTGGTGCAACTCACAGGGGTGGTAATCTTTTGGATCTTGTATTAACTGAAGTGAGAGGGATAATTAAAGGAGAATCCATCGCGCCAAAAGTTTGTTACAAACACTGTAGTCTAGGATGTAAGATCCTGCTGGACTTTCCTATACCAGATTTTACTCTAACTAGATAAGTCTTCTTAAATTCTAGAATGAATTGGGATGGTGTCTACCATGCTTTTGATAGCATTGTTTGGTGAAATGTTTATAATGCTCCTTGCCCTGTTAAAGCTCTGAACTTGTTATTGTTGGACATCATAAAAAGGTTTGTAATGCAGTCTGCTTTAGATAAGGGTCGTCAGTCCAGGCTCGTCTCTCTCTGGATTTTATTGCAGCTTTTGAAACTGTTAATTACGAATGTTTAATTTTTAAGTTGCAGTCTGTTGGTGTTGGTGGTAAAGTTTTAAGTATCTCAACTAATTTTTTAGCTGGTAGGCAGCGGCGTGTTCATGGTGATGGTAATTTTAGCTCGTATTCCCGTGTGTCTTCTGGGGTTCCTCAGGGTAGTGTTCTTGGCCCTTTGCTCTTTATTTTATATACAAGCGATATATGGTCTGGCATTACTAATATAATGTTGGCATATGCAGATGATACTTCTTTTTATAATGATATTCCTTCTCCGGCAATCAGGCAGATAGTAGCTGACAGTCACTGTAGTCCTGATGATAATTCAGTCGTGGTGCTCGAGGTGAGACATGAAATTTAATCTAAGGAAATGGTTGTGAATTGGTCTCGAACGCAATTGCCTCAGCATCCAAGTCTACTGATTAATGGAGTTTTAATCACTTCAATTGATAATCTGAAGCACCTAGGTGAAACCTTTGATGCAAAGCTTACATTTTAATTGCATATAAGGAATATGGGCATTTTCATCAAAGTCAGACATTCGCAAGTGGATGAAGATTTATGAAGATGACATTATTCGATTTTTTTCTGCCTCATTTTGATATTCTACTGTGTTATCTGCTGCAGGGTCACACTTGAGACTGCTTGATCGTTTTAATTCCATTAAATTTCTCCTGTCTGACTTAAATTTGGACATTGGGCATTCCAATCTTATACAAGAATGTAACCAATAATTCATATCCTCTCTAAAAGTTTTCTACCTTATTTTTATTAACCTGCAAGTCACGAAGTTCTATGACCCTCAGTTATATTATTACTATTATTATCATTAATAATAGATTAATGATAAAGAGAGATATTATTATTATTATCATTATTATTATTACTATTATTATCAGCAGCATCAGTTATTATTATCATTATTGTTATTATCATCATTCAAGTACACTGCATTGAGTTAGTTAGACCGTCAGTTTATGCATTTATTATTTACACGATTATCCGAGGGGAAAGTTAAGAGGGGAGGGGAAGGGGGAGAGGAAAGGGAGGGGAAGGGGTTTTAAAGGGAGGAAAAAGGGAAACAGAGGGGAATTAAAGAGGAAGGTCGGATGGTTAAGGGGAAAGGGAGGAAGGGCTCAGAGATAAAAAGGGGGGCATCCCAGGGAAGGGGATAAGGGAGTAAAGGAAGTGGAGGAGTTTAAGGGAGAAGAGGAGGGAGGTAAAAGGGGGGGGAGGGGATTCCACTTCACCCTCGGCACTCAGCATCGCAGTGGAAAGCGATAAAGCCTGTTACTTAGTTGAAATATACCCATCTACTACATCGCTATTTATCATCACCATCACCATTGTTATCATTATAAAGATAATCATATAAATATTTATTATTATCATTGTTACTGTTATTATTATTATTGTTATCAATATTATTTATCATTATTGTTAATGTTATTACTGTATTTATGGCGTAACTACTATATGTGTGATAGTTTTATTCCTAATTGTATATTGGATGATACAACTTCTCTGATGTGATGACTACTATATTGAACTACTGACGCCCCCTCTCCCTGCATTCAATCTCTCTCTCTCTCTCTCTCTCTCCTCTCTCTCTCTCTCTCTCTCTCTCTCTCTCTCTCTCTCTCTCTCTCTCTCTCTCTCTCTCTCTCTCTCTCTCTCTCTCTCTCTCTCTCTCAAGCTACAGCAATCGTATTAGATTAAAAAGAGTACATTTCATATCTAAATGGGATGTATACAAGTGCATCCCCTGAGACCCGAACCTGGGATGCCACTTGCAGCCGACCAGCGAGCATCCTCTATTGTAAACTGTCCACTCGACGTGAGAAAAATAACCTGTTTGTCCTATGCATGCACGAAAGTCTTATAAAACACGACAGGTTATGCAGCATTTTTTTCTTTCTTTAAACAAAAGAGTCATAAATCGCTTTTGACAGTGTGCGGTATATCTTCCAGATTCAGTGCACGGGTTGCACACTGTCGAGAGGTTACCGTCTTGTCTTAAAATTGATTCCCATATTATAAGGGTTTTTAGTGTTATTCCAACTTGTGAAGAGTATGTCCTTTATGCATCTTTATATGTGTGTGCATTTATTTGTTAAATTCCAGACTTTCCTCTAATTTGAAGTCTGGCAAATATCTCTTATCCAGGAATTCTTTTATATACATTCTAATAAAAAAAATATTTGTTCATGTCTCTCTATCCCAATTCCCCTCCTTTCGTCGCCCGATTCTTAATTCTTTTCCATTTCTTGTCTTCGTCTTCCCTCTGCATTCTGGATCGCGAGCATCAACCGGCCAGTGACCTTCTTAGGGTCATCCGATAAGGTCATCATTCGTCCCCGAAGTAGAGAGAAGGGAGGGAAAGGGAGACTGAAAAACGTAGTCTAAATGTGATAAAAAAAACAACTTCCAGAGGGAGAGAAAGACAGAGAGAGAGAAAAAATGAGAGGACAAAAGGGAAAGAGAAAGAAAAAGAGAAAAAGGGGGAGAGGGAGGGAGAGATGATTTAATTTCATTTTATAAACTTTATTTACAGAACAGTGTACATACCCTGTTGGAATAGAATGCAACATATATCCAAATTGGCTGTGCTTCTATTTATGTAGAGAGCTGTCAATCAACATACACGCAGGTAAGGAGGATAAGAGGAAGATAAGGAGGAATGGTTGATGAGAAAGAGGAAGGGAAGAACGAAGAAGAGAAAGAGGGAGAAAAATGGAGATGAGGACGGAGATGGGAATGGAAAGATAGGGAAAAGGAGGATAGAGAGGGAGAGAAAGAAAATAAATAAAGAGTGAGATAGATGGGAATGAGAATGAGGATGGAGAGAAAGTGAAAAGGAGAAAAAAGGAAAGAGAGCAAGAGTTAAAAAATAATAATAATAAAAAAAAAAAAAAAAACGAGGGTCCAGGCGCCGAAGGCTGAGCGGGCGATCCCAAAGGACCCAACAACCTTTATCGTAATTACCGTCACTGCAGCGCCCTCAGGGAAAGGGAGACGCTCTTGATTTATTGTATTGGCGAAGGAATGAGAAGCGAAAAAAAAATTAGCTGATTAGTTTGGCTTCTTCATTAGTCACTTATTGTTAATTGATTTAACAAAGATGAATTCATATGGATGTATAGGTATATAAATCGATAAAGATAGGTAGAAAGATAGACAGATAGAGATTTATATGTTTGTTCATTTACCTATCTATCTATTTGTGTGTGTATATATATATAATAAAGATACACATTCATATATACGTTGTATATGTAATACTGTAAGTATTACAGATATATATACTACATATTTCACCGTCAAGAATCCAGCAGCAGAAAACGTAAAACGGAAGAAATAAAGTAAATGGATAATTTAATTACCGTGAGAGACAGAATTACCTTAATCGCAGTCCTGGAGGTCGATCCCGGTTAAAAAGGAGCTGGAACAAGAGGGTGTGGCCACCGACTCTTCCAAGCTCCGCCCCCTTCCTCGACGCTCATTGGTTGCGCTTCGTCGAAACCCCGCCCACTTCGAGGCCACGTGACGTAGACGCAGAAAATGGGATGAGGAAGGTCAGGCTCGGGTGTAATAATTTCCACTCTGGCTGGGCGCGCTATTGGAAAATTATCTCTCCGGCAGCGGACCAGATCGGAGGGCCGTGAGGAAGAGTAGGGAGAGGGGGGCCCGGTGGGGAGGGGGGGGGCACATCCTCTTCCGGAAGTACTTTTTCTAAATTGTTTATGGTGATTTTTTTTGTATGTTTCATGTTCTTTTTTGTATAGCGTTTTTATTTCCCGATTTTCTTTTACTCTTCGCTTTCGATTTTTCCATGCTTTTTTTTTTCTTTTCTGTTTTGTCTCCAATGTATTTCTTGATTTCCTCTCCGTTTCCTTTATAGTTCTTCTCGTTTTCACATTTCTCTTTGTCTTCATTTTTTTTTTTTTTTTATTGTCTTTTTCTTCGTTCATTTCAGTCTACCTGTTTCCCTTCTTTTGTTTTTTTCCTTCCCTCTACCTCCTCTTCCTCACCCTTCCCTATCTCCCTCTCCGTCCTTCCTTCTTCCCACCCTTTATCATTTAATCCTCTCTCCTTCTTTTCCTTCTTCCTCCATTCCTTCTCTATACCTCCTCTTCATCACCCTTCCCTCTCTCCCTCTCCCCCCCCTTCATCATTTAATCCTCTCTCCTTTTCCTTCTTCCTCCATTCCTTCCCTATACCTCCTCTTCATCACCCTTCCCTCTCTCTCTTTCTCTCTCCGTCCTTCCTTCCTCCCCCCTTCATCATTTAAACCTCTCTCCCTCGTCCTTCCTTCACCCTCCCCCCTTTCATCATTTAATCCTCTCTCTTCTTTCCCTTCTTCCTCCATTTTCTCTATACCTCCTCTTCATCACCCTTCCCTCTCTCTCCTCTCCGTCCTCCCTTCACCCCCCCCCTTCATTTAATCCTCTCTCCTTTTCCTTCTTCCTCCATTCCATCCCTATACCTCTTTGTCACCCATCCCTCTCTCTCTCCCTCTCCGTCCTCCCTTCACCCTCCCCCCCTCCCTTCATCATTTAAACCTCTCTCCTTCTTTTCCTTTTCCTCCATTCTCCTCTATACTCTTCTTCATTACCCTTCCTCTCTCTCCCTCTCCGTCCTTCCTTCCTCCCCCCTTCATCATTTAATCCTCTCTCCTTCTTTTCCTTCTTCTTCCATTCCTTCCCTATTTCTCCTCTTCATCACCCATCCCTCTCTCTCTCTCTACGTCCTCCTTCACCCTCCCCCCTTCATCATTTAAACCTCTCTCGCTCTCCGTCCTTCTCCCCCCCCCCCTTAAATTAATCATCTCTCCTTTTCCTACTTCTTCCATTCCTTCCCTATTCCTCCTCTTTCATCACCCTTCCCTCTCTTCTCTCTCTCCGTCCTCCTTCACCACCCCCACCCACTTCATCATTTAATCCTCTCTCCTTCTTTTCCTTCTTCCTCCAAGATATAAATTCCTCTCTCCTTCCGGGTCTGTTTCTGCCATTAAGTAATCACAGGTCCTTTGGGCGCCGCGGTCCGTCTTGTTCCGGCTGCCGAGTCGTTTTTTTTTATTTTCATTTTTATCGTCTCTTTTTCTATAATGGCGTCCTTCCTTCCCGGTGTCTGGCGATTGTGATATTCTAGAGGGTGCGTAAAAGTTTTTTTGTTTTTTTTTGTGCGATTGTTGTCGGTGTTGGCATCTGTTTTCTATTCTCTCTCTCTTTCTGTCTGTCTTTCTTTTCTTCTCTCTCCTCTCTCTCCTCTCTCTCTCTCTCTCTCTCTCTCTCTCTCTCTCTCTCTTTCTCTCTCTCTCTCTCTCTCTCTTCTCTTCCTCTCTCTCCCTCCACTCCCTCCTCCCTTCCTCCCTGCATGCCATTCTCTCTTTTATATTTTCTGTCCTTCTTTTCCTCTCTCCTCTCCTTTCCCTCTTCCCTCCCTCTCCTCCTCCTTCCCTTCCTGCAGCCATTCTCCCTTTTATATTTTAATTTCTGACTTTCTCTTTTCTCCCTCTCCCTCTCCTCTCCTCTCCTCCCTCCTCCCCTCTTCCCTCTCCCTCTCCTCTCCCTCTCCCTTCCTCTCCTCTCTCTCTCTCCCTCTCCCTCTCCCTCTCCTCTCCCTCTCCCCCCTCCCTCTAAAATTCCTTCCTTCCTCATTAACTCCGGCACATAAACTACAAAACCCAAAGCCCATTTTTCACACTCGAACACGGGACAACAAAAACATCGGTCACTGCAAAACGCGAGGAACCGCACGGAAGGTCAGACAACAGTCTCAGCTGTTTCAGAGACGGATCAACGCCATTACCAAGACACAGTTTCACATCACTGCACGTGCCCTCCCTTGCCCATCACGTGTTTGCGGAAAGAGAAGCATTGAAGTAATTGGCAACGACTGGTGGCTTTTGCACTGTTTTTCCCACTGTTTCGGTGTCCTAGAGGAGGTAAAGTAAACTTATAACAGTTACTCCTTTAGTATGTGTTTTAAGATGGTCACGTGAGAAAATAGACACAGATGATACTTAGTTGTGAGAAAATAGCCACACGAAAATACGCACACCAGATACTGAATTATCAGTGAGATATAAAAGTGAATCGGTATGTATACAATCTGTCTTTTGGTCACGATTGAAATTCCACATCAGAGTCAGTCAACTACAGGTCTTTAGAATATGATTAATGACGAACCGTATTCATGTTAACAAATGTAGAAAAGGTATGAATGATAATTAATATCTTCACAATACAAGAAATGTATTTGACCGGTTTCGATTTCTGACGAAGATATAATCGAAACCGGTCAAATACATCTCTTGTATTGTGAAGATATTTATTCTCATCCATACCTTTTTCATGATTAATGAGATCGGAATCAAACGCATTTCTTTTAAAAAATATAAGGGAGAGGAAATATATGAAAAGGATTTATCTTTTTACAAAAAACTCAAACCCTTTCTATAATAATACGCACTCCCTCCTAATTTACATTTTTCCTTTTGTTTTCAATTATCTGTTCCCCTCTCTCTCTCTTCGCTTATGAGCTCTTTATTCCATTTGTTCATATCAACTCGCCTCCGTACCCTTCTTTTTCTTCACACCGCTGTCTTACCCTTTCCCTTCCCATATATCATCTCTCCCTCTCCTCGTCCCTCCTCTCTCCCTCTCCCTCCTTCCCTCCTTCCCTCCCTCTTCCCTCCCCCTCCTCCACTCTCCCCTTCCCTCCCCTCTCCGCTCCTCCTCTCCCTCCTCCCTCCCTCTCCTTTCCTCCCCATCCTCCCTCCCTCCTCCCTCCCCTCTTCCTCCTCCCTCCCTCCTTCCCTTCCTCCCTTTCGTATTTATCACCAGGAGCCGCATTTCCGTCTCCCTTCAACACAGACAACGAGGATCTCTTTCTCATCTCTCTCTCTTCCTCTCTCTCTCTCTCTCTCTCTCTCTCTCTCTCTCGTTTCTCTCTCTCTCGTCTCTCTCGCTCTCTCTCTCTCTCTCTCTCTCTCTCTCTCTCTCTCCTCTCTCTCTCTCTCTCTCTCTCTCTCTTCTCCTCCTCTCTCTCCTCTCTCTCTCCTCTCTCTCTCTCTCTCTCTCTCTTCTCTTCTCTCTCTCTCTTCTCTCCTCTCCTTCTCTCTCTTCTCTTCCTCTCTCTTCTGTCTCTCTCCTCTCTCCTCTCATCTTTCTCTCTCGCTCTCCTACACGCGTCTCAACGTCTCTCGTCTCGTCTCCTCTCTCTCTCTCGGAAAGAAAGCGTCCCTCTCTCTCTCTCCATCTCTCGTCATCGTCTCTCTTCGTCCTCTCTCTCTCTGTCTCTTCCTCCTCTCTCGTCGCTCGTCTCTCCCTCTCCTTTCTCCGTCCTCCTTCCCTCGTTCTCCTCTCCTCTCTCTCTCTTCTCTCCGATCCTCTCTCTCCTCTCCTCTCTCGCTTCCTCTCTTCTTCTTTTCTCTTCGTTTTCTCGATCTCTTCTCTCTCCTCCGCTCATNACAGTGGTAGTTAGCATACAAGTGTCAGTGTTGAAGGGGGGTTGTGAGGGAGGGTGGAGGGTGGGTTGGGTTTGGTGAGGTGGGGGGTAGGGTGTGGGAGGTGTGAGGGAGGGTGGAGGGTGGTTGGGTTGGGCGTGGGTTTGGGGTTGGTTGTGAGGTGGGGGTCTGTGAGGAGGGGGGTAGGGTTGGGGGGTTTGTTGAGGGAGGGGTTAGGGTGTGGGGGTTGTGAGGTGGGGGTAGGGTGGGGTTTGTGAGGGAGGGTTTAGGGTTGTGAAGGGAGGGGTTGGGTGTGGGGCTTGGGGTTGGTTGTGAGGTGGGGGTTGTGAGGGAGAGGGAAGGGTGAGGGTTTGTGGAGGGAGGGGTTAGGGTGGGGGTTGTGAGGGAGGGGTGTAGGGTGGGGGGTTGGGGTGGGGGTTGCGAGGGAGGGGGAAGGTTTGGGGTAAGCTGGAGTTAGGAGTTGTGAGGGAGGGTTTAGGGGTGGGGTTTGGGGTTAATTGTGAGTGGGTGTTGGGTTAGGGTGGGTGTTGTGAGGGAAGGGGGTTAGGTGGATGTGGGTTGGAGTGGTTAGAGTCGTTAATTGTGGTTAAGGTGGGCTGGAGGTGGACTGGGGGGTGAAGGGGTTTGAAGGTGGGCAGGAGCATCAAGAGTTTTATGGTTACTCTAATTAGCATTTTAAGTGACTCGCCTCCTCAGGGCGGGTGGAAGGGGGGGGAGGGGATCCAGCCCTTAATGATTTATGTGAAACGAGATTAGGTTCGTTTCGATGAGGTGATTAGCACGAGGGAATTTCGGATATTATAACCAAATAATTTCATTTTTTTGTGGAATTAAAATTGAATACCATACAAGCACTGAACAGGCCAAAGCGACTGAACATAACACCACGTGAACTATGGTGTAGAACATGGAATTTGAACATTTATCAACACCATATACAAGCATAGACGTAAGAACAACGTATGTTATTGATATTTTTACGTAAATAAAACCACAAAGACTGGAAAAAATCACACTGAATTCTTTATAATAATAAGGGAAATAGTAATAATGATGATAATGGTAATAATAATAATGGTAGTAAGGATGATATTGATAATGATAATGATAGTAAATAACATACCAATACAATATAATTGTAATTCATTATGATAATGAATAATGATAATTATGATAATGAATAATGAAAATAATAATAATCATGATAATGAAATGAATAATATAATCATGATAATAATAATAATGAAAATAATAATCATGATAATAATAATGAAAATAATAATAATCATGATAATAGATAATTTCACTAAAACAATAATGATAATGGTAAAAGTGATGATAATGATAACAATGATGATAATTATAATGATAATTGCAACAATAACAATAGTAGTAATAACAGTGATAATAATGACGATGAATATGATATTGATGATAATGATAATCATAAAATGATAATGGGTATATTGATAATAAAAAAATATTGATGATAACAACGAGGATGATAACTCGGTAAATGTATATTAGAAATAATAGAAAAAAATGATAATAATGATATAATGATGATAATACTATGATAATAGTAACCACGAGTTTTAGCAAATATTATAATTCTAATTTGAAAAATCGAATTATCTGTCTAAAAAAAGGAAAAGGACATGAACATCGCCAATGAAAAAAAAAATAATAAAAATAAATAAAATAAGAATAGTGATAACGATTATAAATCAGCATCTCCCCTTAACCCTTAATTATAAAAACAAAAAAGTAGATAAATAAGATAAGAATAGCGATAACGATTATAAATCAGCAATCTCCCTTTAACCCTTAATTCATCAACGTGCAACTTAAGGGCCTAACCCGACTTGCAATCAGAGCTGTTGCAACGTCGTTAGTCTATTCCAAACAGTGCAAGATCAAGAGCCAGAATCCATTAGCAGCGTGGGCGTCGCTATTATTACTGGAGGGGTTATACGGGCGTGAGGGAGGTCGAGGAAAGGGGTGGAGGGGGGGGAGGAGGTTGAGGGAAGGGCTTAAAGGAGGGGGGGAGGAGGTTGAGGGGATGGGCTTAAAGGGGGGGGACGGGGACGGGGTTGAGGTAAAGGGAGGAGGAGGCGTGAGGGGATGGGCTTAAAGTGTGTGGTGTGGGGGGGGGGGGGGGTGAGGAGGTCGAGGGAAGGGGGGGGGGAGGTTTGTAGGGGGTTGACGTGAGGTGAACAGGGGGGCGGAGGTGTAGGACTGCAGGGATTGGCATGAGATGGTGGGGGTGAAGAAGGGGGGGGAAGGTTTGTAGGGGGTAATGTGAGGGGGGGGGTGACGGTGGGGTGAAGGGAGGGAGGTATAGGATTGCATGGGGTGATTTGAGGTGGAGGGGGGGGGGTTGTCGGGGCTGAAGGGGGATATGAAGGATTGCAGGGTTGTGGCGTTAAGTGGGGGAGGGGGATGAAGGGCGGAGGAGGGGTGTTAGATCGAGTTTGTAGGATTTTGAAGGGAAAGATGTATAAACGGAGGGGGGGAGGGAGAAGGGGGGGGTGAGAAGGGGTTGGTGAGAGCGTGGGGTTTAGGGTTGCTTGAGGATGTTGGGGAGGAGGTGAAGTGAGGGGTTGTGACATGGGGGGGGGGGTACGTGAGGTTTGCATAACTGGACGGGACAAGGGGTCGAAAGGGGTTTAAAAAGAGGTATTGGGATCGTGGGAAGATTCCAGAATGTTGGGGTTAAGAATGTAGGGTTAAATGGGGGTGTGTGATACGAACATGAGGGGAAAGAGGGAAGAAATGGTTACTAAAGGTGTTGGGGACGAGCAGGGG
Organism: Penaeus vannamei; assembly: GCF_003789085.1. Classification (NCBI taxonomy): domain Eukaryota; kingdom Metazoa; phylum Arthropoda; class Malacostraca; order Decapoda; family Penaeidae; genus Penaeus; species Penaeus vannamei. The sequence goes on from NW_020870005.1 coordinate 399,458, forward strand.
GGGAAGGAGGGGTGGGGTTGGTGTGGGTGTAGGGTCGTTGGGGGGGGGGGAGGTTGTGGAACGGGGGGTGGGGGTGGAGGGCATGGATAAAGGGAGGGAAAAAGGGCGAAGGAGAGAGATTTGACAAGATTCCTATTCGCAGTCATATTTTTTTTTTTTTTAATGATTTTTGTTTCTTGCTTGTTTCATTAAAACAGGCGAGTGGAGGAGAGAGAGAGAGAGAGAGAGAGAGAGAGAGAGAGAGGAGAGAGAGAGAGAGAGAGAGAGAGAGAGAGAGAGAGAGAGAAAGTGTCCACACACACAACACACACACAAAACACATATATATTTACACAAACACACACACACGCACAATCACACACACATACAACTATATATACTATATATATACATGCGTGTTATATAAAACACAAAACCACAAATATATTAAAAAAAATCCCTACCTCCATCCCCCACTCCCCCCCCATCCCCAACCCCACCCCCCACCCCCTTTCCAAAAAAAAAAAAAAAAAAAAAAAAAAAAAAAAAAAAGCACTACCCCACGGCACACGCGAACACAGAATTTCCTCTCCGCTATTCATGAAATCTGATGTTTTTGTCATGTGTTTCCCCAAGACGCTCTTTCAGCTCTCGTTGCCTTTGTGTGGCTGAAGAGAGCGGGCAGCATCTCGGGCACGAAGGGTGAATGGTCTCGCTTCCTTTGAGTGGGGGCTTGATTAACTATATATGATGTGTGGTGGTGATGGTGGATGAGGTGATGGGGATGGTGGTGATGGATGGGTGGTGATGGTGATGATGATGGTGATGGGGATGATGGTGATGAGGAGGAGGAAGATGGGATGATGATGAGGAGAGGAGGAAGATGGTGATGATGAGGAGGACGAGGAAGATCGTGATGATGATGATGATGAGGAG
>NW_020870005.1:422793-427793 GCF_003789085.1 Penaeus vannamei
AAGAGAAAGAGAAGAAGAGAGAAGAGAGGAGAGAAAAGAGAAGAGAGAGAAGGAGAGAAGAGAGAGAAGAGAAGAGAGAGAGAGAGAGAGAGAGAGAAAGAAGAGAAGAGAGAGAGAGAAGAGAGAGGAGAGAGAGAGAGCGAGAGAGAGAGAGAGAGAGAGAGAGAGGAGAGACGAGAGGAGAGAGAGAGAGAGAGAGAGAGAGAGAGTGAGAGAGAAGAGAGAGAGAGAGAGAGAAGAGAGAGAGACGAGAGAGAGAGGAGAGAGAGAGAAAGGAACGAGAGAGAGAGAGAGAGAGAGAGAGGAGAGAGAGAGAGAGAGAGAGAGAGAGGAGAGAGAGGGAAAATTTACTGATAGTAATAATAATATGAATTGATGATGACGATGGCGATCATATGATAATACTTAGACTGTTCTACTATGATAATGATATTGATAGTAATGATAATAATTAATGACGATGATAATGATGAGAGGAATGATAATTTGATAATAATAATGAATAATAGAAAAATAATGAAAATAAAAAAATAATATATAAATAATGAGAGAGAATAATAATGATAGTAATAATAATAATAATAATGATAATAATGATGATAATAAGCGATAATTGCAACGACGTAATGATTATGATAATAATAATAAAACAAGAACAACAAACAACAATGATAATTATAATAATAATAATGATAATAATAATAATAATAATAATATAATAATAATAATAATAATAATAATAATAATAATAATAATAATAATATAATAATAATGATAATAATAATAATAATAATAATAAATAATGATATAATATAATAATAATAATAATGATAATAATAATAATATAATAATAATAATTATAATAATAATAATAATGATAATAAATAACAAACAAAAACATCATCAACAAAACAATAACAACAACAACAACAATAACAACCCCACTTGCCTCTCCGCAGAAGGAACCTCGAGTACATCGGCAAAGAAAAACCAGGAAACACGGTGACAGTCTCCTTCTCAGTGAGTCCTGGGTCCTCAGTCTTCACGGGGGAGGAGCTCACAGTGGTTCTCGAGGTGAGTTCTGGTTTTAAAGAGGATTGTTTTTTGTTTGGTTTTTTTGGTTGGGTTGGGTTGGGTTGGTTGGTTTGGTTTTTGTTTTGTTTTGTTTTTTGTGTTTTTTGTGTGTGTATTTTTTCTATTTTTATTTTATTCTATTATTTCATTATTTATATTTATTTTATTTATTTTATGTTATTATTATTTTTATATTCTATTTTAATTAATTTAATTTATTTAATTTAATTGTATTTTACTTTTTATTCTGTTCTATTTTACTTTAAATTAATTTAATAATTTTTCTTTTTTTATTTGATTTTTATTATTTTTATTGTTTTGTTTTTTATATTGTTCATATTGACGGGATTTTTTTTTTTTCTTCGTTATATTTGGTGGTAGGAAGGTCTCTGAATTCTGTTGTGGTTGGCAAATATTTTTTGATTTTGGGGGAAGTAGGCCTATTTTGAGGGGAAGTAGCCTATTTTTGAGGGGAAGTAGGCCTATTTCGGGGGGAATATTGGAGTTCTGAGCTTGCCTGTGTGATTTTTAGGTCTATGCACTCAAAACAGATAGTTATATATAGATTAGATAGATAGATAGGTAAATGAATTTGATAGGTTGATAAAACAGATACTTAGATCATTAGGTAGATAGATAAACAGATAGATAACTTGAAGAAAAGAAAAAAATATGGAGTTAGAAAGTGTGTGTGTGTGTGAGTGTATGTGTGTGTGACAGAGAGAGAGGGGGGGGAGAGAAAGAGAGAGAGAGAGAGAGAGAGAGAGAGAGAGAGAGAGAGAGAGAAGAGAGAGAGAGAGAGAGAAGAGAGAGATAGAGATAGATAGATAGATAGATAGAGATGAGAGAGAGAGGAGAGATAGAGATAGAGATAGAGATAGATAGATAGATAGATAGATAGATAGATAGATAGAGAGAGAGAGAGAGAGAGAAACAGACAGACAAACACAGAGAAAGAGCCAGACAGACAGATACATACATATATACAGCCAGAGACAGAAAACGAAAGAAAAAAAAACAAAGGAAGAAATTAAAAAAAAAAAGATTAGAAAAAGAGTAACAGAACAAGAACAAAATAAAAAAATACAAAACATTCATAAATAATCTATAAATTACGCTTCTCTTTCCCTCCATCCATACAGATATCGGCCCGTGACTGGACGGTCCTGCAATATGCCGTCAACTTCGGAGACAGTTCGTCTGCAGTTACTGGGGCAGTTTCGTGTATGTAATAATATATATTTTTTAATCTGTATACTTTGCGATATTAGTTTGTAGATGAAATGAAATTATGGTTTTAAAACGAGTCTTAATTTATCTTTTTTTTTTTTTTGTTATTCTTTATGAATTATGATATTAATGCTATTGCTTGATACTACTGTATTGTTAGATTGGCAGTAATTTTACTACTAGTGGTGATAATGCGATAATGGTGATAGGCCTCATGATGATGCTAATGAGTCCTGCGGGAGATAGTAATGGCAATGATATGTTTAGTCTCCCATATCACATTGCCAAGAAACCAATGTGACGGACAGTGCCATTAATATCTAATGGTAATAGTGACACTGATGTCACAATAATTATGAAGATGATAGTAGTAGTAGTAACACTGGTAGTAGAAGTAGGAGTGGTAGTAGTAAAAACAGTAGTGGTAGTATTAATAGCAGTGGTAGTAGTAGTAACACCGGTAGTAGTAGGAGTCGGAGTAGTAGAAGTAGTAGTAGTAGCAGTAGTAGTAATAGTAGTAGTAGTAGTAGTAGTAGTAGTAGTGGTGGTAGTAGTTGTAGTAGAAGTAGTAGTAGCAGTAGTAATAGTATTAGTAGCAGCAGTAGTAGAAGCAATGATGACAGTAGTATCAATAATAATGATAACAACAACAACAATAATAACACTAATGAATATTACCAAAACTTCAAATAACTCACCGTTATTACTCGCCAACAGCCCCCTGGGTCAGAGCATCACACACCTACGCTACCGTTGGCACTTTCCTGTTAACGGCAGACGTAACGGGAGGTGCCAACCCACACCACACCGAGGCACAGATCACGGTCATGCCTTATACCCCTTATGCTGTCCCTGCTACTACGGCTACTACGACTCTTGCTACGACTGCTATCGGTACGACGGCGACGAGTAGTTACACCTATAAGGAAGGTAAGTACGTTTTTTTTTTTTTTTTTTTTTTTTTTTTTTTTTTTTGGGGGGGGGGGTAAAAAAAGTATTTGGTGTTTTTTATTTTTTTTTTTTTTTTTTTTTGTGGGTTGGGAGGAAACAGACGTATATATTTGTTTATGGTGGAATATTTAGGTGATTGATAGAAATACGTATTTCTTTTTATGAATGTATACTTTACATATAATTAAAAGGTAAACAAATTGGAGATTTTCATGATACTATATTAGTGTGGTTTCAAGCGAAATAGCGCGGGATATTATCGTAAAATTGGAATTGATGGTGGCATATGGTATCGTGTGTGTGTGTGTTGTGTATGTGTTAGTGTATGTATCTGTTTGTTAGTGTGACTTTGAGTTTTTTTGTATTTATGTTCTGATAGCACGTGTTCAATATAACATTCTAATAACACCTGACTGTGGACAGGAGTTAGGTCATTAGGCAGCTGTACTAAGCTGTTAAACCCCTAACGTAAGCTTATCACGTGTTTCATACTCATTGTTGCTAAAATACATCACGCTTAGGTACCGTTTTATGTATAATCGCATACCAGATAATCATGTTTTTATTGCAAGAAGAAAAAATGCTTCCGAATAATGTTATCATGCTATTTTTCAACAATTTCTGTCGTGAAAAGCATTTGGGGAAAAAAAGAAAAGAATGAACATTACATAGGAAATATAAACAATTATATATAAAAATGTGAAATAGGTGGATGAATTGTCATTACAAAAAAAAAATAACTCTTAAAATGAACAAATGTTTTCATTTTTTTACAAATTCATTCATACATTCAGCGATCCTTTTTTTTTTTTTTTTTTAAATTTCGTGATTTCGAAAGTCCTTGTCCTCAAAATTTCAAATCTTAGCCCTCAGTATCCATTTGATTGTTCAGTTTGAAACGTGATTTGATTATCTATTATGTATCATTTAGTGCACAGTTTGATTTTTATCATTTCATAGAGAATTAGATAGATTTTTGAATCAATAATTCAATATATAATCTATTTGTGTATTAATGATTCTATTTTGGTTTATATGTTGACTAGCTATCATTTGATTTATCATTTGCTTATATATCATGTGATATATGATTATATTTTCATCTTTCATATATGGTTTTATTTTCATCTTTAATAAATCATTTTATTTTCATCTTTAATATATGATTTTATTTTCATCTTTCATATATGGTTTTATTTTCATCTTTCATATATGATTTTATTTTCATCGTTGATATTTGATTTATTTAGTCTGTTATTCATAGTATGATACACGATTTACTTATCCATCATTTGATATATGTTTTGATTAGATACCATCTACTATCTCCAAAGTGTTTTCAATGAATGTTCTTTGTCAACCAAATTCTCACGAGAATTTCCTTGGCCGTCTCTAACTCGGGATAATTGTCTTTGTCAGTCTAAAATCATCCTTCTGTCTTTATGCATAGGGTTGGTGTAATGAAGCGTATTCATGTTGACGAATGTAGAGAAGGTATGAATGAGAATGGATATCTTAGCGACCAAATGTATTTGACGGGTTTCAAATTTATCTTCGTCAGAACATGCCGGTCATAGCACTCAATGAATAGATATATATATGCTTTATACATTCTTGGTGCAGAGATTCACGGATATTGAGAAAGGTTGGAAGGATCGGAGACAGGTCTGGGAAAAATATGAATAATCTTTGCAGAACACGCACACGCACACACGTACGCACGAACGCAGCACACACGTACACAC
>NW_020870005.1:435293-437793 GCF_003789085.1 Penaeus vannamei
CAGGAAAATAATACACACGTATGTATGCGTCTGTAAGCGTGTATGCGTGTGTGTGTATGTGTGTGTGTGTGTGTGTGTGTTTGTGTGTGTGTGTGTAATTGTGTGTGTGTGTGTGTGTTGTGTGTGTGTGTGTGCGTGCGTGCGTGTGTGTGTGTGTGTGTGCATAATTGTGTTTGTGTGTGTGTGTGTGTTGTGTGTTTGTGTGTGTTGTTGTGTGTGATGTGTGTGTGTGTGTGTGTGTGTGTGTTGTGTGTGTGTGTGTGTGAGTGTGTGTGTGTGTTAGAGAAGTGGGAAAGGGGAAGGGGAAGTGAGAAGGGGAGCAGGAAGAAGGGAGGAGAAGGGCAAAAGATCATTGGAGAACAAGGAGGCAGAGAGTCAAGAAAGAGGCGTGAAAGGGAAGGAAAAGAAGTAAGAAAATAGGAGAAGGTTGGAAGGGTGGGAGGGAGAAAGGAAGGAGAAAGGGAGGAAGAAGGGAAGGGAGTTAGGGAGAGAGAATGAAGGGAATATGGAAAGGGAGGAGGAAGGGAGGAAGAGGGAAGGAAGAGAAAGGAGGAAAGGAGAAGGAAAACAGAGGAAAAGGGAATAGAAGGAGAGAGGTGGAAGAGAAAGGAGGGAAAGGGAAGGAGGGAGGGAGGAAGAAGAAAGGAAGGAAGGAAGGAAGGAAGAAGGAAGGAAGGAAGGAAAAAGAGGGAAGAAGGAGGAAGAGAGGAAGAAGGGAAGGGAAGGGAGGGAGAAGGGAGTAAAAGGAGGGTGTAGGCGTGGTGTGACGATGTCGGTGTCATTAAACAGAGATAATAGACAGGTCAGCTGAAGCACGCGGGGCTCCACAAACAAAGCAGATGATTAGGTGTCAGGCGAGGTGAAATCGGGTCGAGTGGGGGGGGGGGAGGCAGGTGGAGAGGAGGGAGAGGGGAGGAGGTGGAGGAGGAGGGAGAGGGGAGGAGAGGAGGAGGGGGGAGAGGGGGAGGATAAGGAGGAAGGGAGGAGGAGGAGGAAGGAGAGGAGGAATGGGGGAAGAAAGGGAGGAGGAGGAGAGGAGGGAGGAGGAGGAGGAGGAGAAAAAGGGGGAGGGGGAAGAGGAGTAGAAGGAGCGGGAGGAGGAGGAGAAAAGAAGAAGGAGGAAGAGGAGAAAAAGAAGTAGAAGAAAAGAAAAAAAAAAGGGGTTAGAAGATGGGTGGGGGTTAAGGAAAAGGAGAGGAGAAGGGAAAAGATGACAAGAAGAAAGAGAGGAAATATCAATAAAAAAAAAACACTAAACGTAGAAGTAGCAAGGCGACACAAAGAAAAAGAAAACGAAAGGAACATAAAGGGAAACCAAAATAAAAGTTGTAGCTATGAAAAAAAATATAAGAAAAGGAAGTCAAAAGAATATAGAAAGAAGGAGAAAGAGGCAAAATAAAAGGATTTAAGAGATATCATGTTCTCAGCAGGTTTCTTATAGACAGTTAACTACTCAAAGAAACTTAACACAGTCATTATTAACAATAGATTATCTTGATACAAACAAAGAAAAATAAACATGGGTAGTATTATTAGTAATATCATTATCACTATTACTGTAAAAGTCTTTATCTATAATGACAGTAATATTGTCAAAGATAGTGATAATAGTGTCAATAACGATGATAATAATAGTAATAGTAATAATAATAATCATAATGATGATAACATTTTATCAATAATAATTTCTACAATGATAGAGTTGTGAATATTCTAACAAACAACAACAAAATAATGATAATGTTAATTCTAATGATAATGATGAATAGTAATGAAATATGATGATGAGAATAATAATGATGACAATGATTGTGTTTGTGTGAGTGTGAGTGTGTGTGTGTGTGTGTGTGTGTGTGTTTAGGTGTGTGTGTGTGTGTGTGTGTGTAATAATGATAGTAATAATGATAACAACAGTAATGATAATTATATTAGTTATAATGATAGTGATGATGAAAACAATGATAGTAATAATTATATTAAGAATAATTTTAATAACAACAGTAATTATTATGGTAATATAATGATTATATGATATGATAACGATAATAGTATTAACAACGATAACAACAATAATGATAATAACAATAAATAGTATTAACAAAGATGATAACAACAATGTTAATGATAATGATGAAATGATAGTCAGAATAAGAGCACTATAATAACACGGAAACATGATAATGCTAATGATAAGGATGATGATGATAAGATTAACAATAAGGAAAATAATGATAATGAAATTATATTGATAATAACAATAGTAATAATTCTACTACTGCTACTACAACTGCCGCTGCATCTACTACAATTACTACAACTTATAATGATAATAATACTAACAATAACAATTACAATGATAATGAAAATGATAATAATGGCAATGATTGATGATGAAATAATGAGATAATATAATGATGATATAATAAATGATGATGGTAATAAATAAATAATGAATTAATAATGATAATAGTAATAGTAATAACAGCAATGATGATGATAA
>NW_020870005.1:450293-455293 GCF_003789085.1 Penaeus vannamei
AATAATAATAATAATAATAATAATAATAATAATAATAAATAATAATAATAATAATAATAATAATAATAATGAGGATAATGATAGTAATGATAATAATGATATTAATGATGATATTGGTCATGATAATCTGAATAAAAAGCAATAATACTGATGATGAAATAAAGATAATGATAATTGTTGATTTTGTTGCCAAAAGGATTACTATTAATATCAAAGTCATTATCCTTATGTGTTATGGTTATTATGGAGTCATGATAATAATTATCGTCATTGTCATTACCATCTTTATCAATTGTATCATCATAGTACTTAATCCCATTAGTATCATTATCATTTCTCTTATTATTGTTATTATTATGATTTACATTACTATTGTCATTTTGCTGTTATCATTGATAATATTTCCTTTTAACAACTGCAATCGTTAAAGTGTTACTGGTATCTTTATTATCACTTTAATTAGTATTTTGTCATTATGATAATCATAGTTTCTAGTTTAATAATTTCATACCTCATTATTTTTATCATTATTTTCTATACTTTCTATAATTATCATACTGATTATTGTGATGATAATTACTAACGTTTATGGTGAACATTATTGTTGTCATGGGTATCAATGTCTTTTTTGTTTTGTTTCTGTTATGTGTTATTTTTTCTTTGTCATTTCCTCTGTTATCAGAAGAACGCTTTTATTAAAGAACATTCAAATGGTAATTGTCTGTATCTGCAGTACATAAGTAGAGGATTTTCTAAATTTGAAGTTATTAAAACTATTATGCGACATGATTCCTTTTCGGTCAAATTTATCATGGCATTTATAACAGTAGCACTATGTATGTGTTTGTCTGTGTGTGAGTATATATATATATATATATATATATATATATATATTATATATATATAATATATATATATTATATATATATGTGTGTGTGTGTGTGTGTGTGTGTGTGTGTATATATATATATAATGATATATATATATATTGTATATATATGTATATATGTATATATGTATATATATATATATATGAATATATATATATATTATATATATATAGTATATATATATATATAATATAATATATATGTATATATATATATATATATATATATATATATATTATATATATATATTATATATATATATTAATATATATATATATATATATATATATAATATGTGTGTGTGTGTGTGTGTGTGTATAAATATACATGTAAATATATATATATAATATATATATATATATATATATATATATATATATATATATATATATATATATATATATATACTGTATGTATATAATATAATATATATATATATATATATATAGTATATATATATATATGTATACCACATACAATATCCCAACAACAAACACACGCAAACAGTATATGCCTGTTTATACTAGTATATAAACTCTACGGACCAAAACCGTGTTTTCACATAATGTAAATCTGCATAAACGTAGCTACATATATATAATATATATATATATATATATATAATATATATATTAATATATAATATGTATATATAATATATATAATATATATATATATATATATATATATATATAATATATAAACACACGTATAATATATATATATATATATATATATATATAGTATATATATACATATATATAATTTATACACATATGTGTGTGTGTGTGTGTGTTTAGTGTGTGTTGGTGTGTGTGTGTTGTGGCATGGTAGACATATAAAGTGAGAGAGACACAAATAATAACTGGAACAGGTAGATATTGAGACATATGAACAAATGACAAAAAGACTAAAGGGTTAGTAATAGAAAAAAAACATACTCAAGTTATCTGACTGCGCAGCATATATATCTGACATACTTTTTATTGCACTTTTTATGCTGTTTAAGGCCCCCTACCCACTCCGCTTTTCACATCAATAAAATAATAATAATAATAATAATTGATAAATAATGAATATAATAATAATGATATAATTGATTAATAAATAATTATAATAATGATGATAATAATATTAACAATAATTTAAGAAAAAAAAAAAATAACAGAATGGTAATAATAATAGTAATGATAATAAAATAATAATAATAATAATATAATAATAATAAATAATAATAATAATAATAATAATAATAATAATAATAATAATAATAAATAATAAAACAAAAAATACAAATAACAGAATAATAATAGAATAAAAATAATAAGAACTATAATATTAAATTCAAAAAAAAAATAAGAACAAAAAATAAACATAATGGAACTAACTTCTTCGAAAAGTGACAAAGAATTTTTGAAAAAAAAAAAAAAAAAAAAAAAATATATATAATCACTTCCCCTCGGGAACCACACTTACCAGACTCGCCTGCAGTAATCCCGAGTGCCAGTGAGTGCCAAACGGAACATGCACGTCCTCGCAGGAGTGACAACTGACACACAAAATACTCATAGGAAATGGGACGTGTCATTTACCTTGTCCCCGTGTCGCCATGTTTACGCTTCCCCCCAAGTGACTGTTCTCATTAACACGGCATGTCAGGCGGCAGCAAAACATATGATTTTTTTTATCACCTGTTTATCATTCTTATTTAGATATTAATTGTTGCTCTTGGTGCTTTGTGTGTTACTTCCTTGTATGGGTGGGGGGGGGAGGAAAATGGGTTAGAAGGGAAGAAATGGGAATAATAAGGAAATGAATGAGTAAGAGAACGTGAGAGAGAGAGAGAAGGGGGGGAGAGGGGGGAGAGAGGAGAGACTGAGGAGAGAAGGAGAGAGAAGAGGAGAGAGAGAGAGAGAGAGAAGAGAGAGAGAGAGAGAGAGAGAAGAGAGAGAGAGAGAGAAGAGAGAGCGAGAGAGAGAGAAGAGAAACAGGAGAGAAGAGAGAGCGAGAAGAGAGAGAGAGACAGAAGACCCAGAAGAGAGAAATGAGAGAGAGAGAGAGAGAACAGACAGGACAGAAGAGAGAGAGAGAGACTGAGACCGAGAAAGAGAGCGATAGATTAAGAATCGATAAAGCCGGTCCTTCACCATTGTCCACAGGGATCGTATCGTAAACACTGACATTGCGCCGATGTGTGCAAACAACCCAACGCCCCATTATAGACAAGTGTGTAGTGCGGGCAATAACAAGTGATTATCGATTATGCCAATTATTCCTTCTCCACCGGGAAATCTACGGCGATAGTAAAGAGATTTCAAGCGGACATCGTGTGATTGTCACCGAACCTAGTTTCATGTCTGTGTATCTTTGTTTTATGAATGACAAATACGAGACAGAAAAAAAGGCGGGAGAGACGTACATTCTTTCACGCACATGAAAAGGGCAAAATTGTTCACGCACAGAGGAAAATACTTCATTAATATTGAATTTCTGTTTCTCTCTCTCTCTTTTGGCAGGGATGCTGTCGGATGAGAGAGGAAGAAGAGAGAGAGAGAGAGAGAGAGAGAGAGAGAGAGAGAGAGAAGAGAGAGAGAGAGAGAGAGAGAGAGAGAGAGAGACAGAGAGACAGAGAGACAGAGAGAGAGAGAGAGAGAGAGAGAGAGAGAGAGGGAAAACTAGATTGACAAACAAATCAACAGATAGACAAACAGACAGATAGAAAAAACAAATAGATCGTTCTAGATCAATTTCGCAACGGTCAAAATAAAAAAAAGGAAAAATACTTCACCACAGAAGAAAAAATACTTCACCAATAATATATCCTTCTTTTTCTCTCTTTTTTACAGTTAATCTGACACAGGGGATGCTGCCGGAAGATCTCAAGTGGTCTTTCACGCCGAAGAAGGTAAGCGGAGATGTAATTCCTAAGATGCGATCTGATTGGCTGGATTTGAATCTGACTGAAGCATGTGATTGGTTGAATTCATTGGGCGGGGATGTCTCGGAGAATGTGATTGGCTGAATTGGCGGGGATGTCTCGGAGAATGTGATTGGCTGAATTCATTGGGCGGGGATGTATTGGAGGATGTGATTGGCTGGATTGCTTTGGTGAGGCTTAATATCTTTGTTTGGGTGAATTTAACTCGTTGGATTTGTGAGATTATAAATTGTTCTTATTGTTTGAATTAGATAAAGTATCGTCGAAGCATGATAGTGTTTAAGGCATATATACTGAATTAATGATTAAATTCAAAATTACTAGGATTTATAAAGGACAAATCCACATATAAAAAATCAGACTTATTCTTTGCACCAAAAACGCAAATTCATTCCAACAGATTAATAAAACTGTAACTGATTAAAAATGGTAATAACAATGATAACAGTAACGTTAAAGAAAATTCTATACACACAACTATTTATTTTTTTTTTTTTTAAGATTCTCACTTACCTTTTATTCTTCTTTTCTTTCCCTCCATTCCTTACTCCTACCGCCCCCCCACCACCCACCTCACCTCCACTCCCCCGCCCCACCCTTCCACTCCTCCCCACTGCCCTCTCCCTTCCCCTCCCCCACTCCTATCCCCTTTTCCCCCCTCACCACACTACACCCCCCCCTACCTCCACCTTCCTCTTTATCTCCTCCCCCTTCCCTTCCTCCTTTCCCCACCCTATCACTCATCCCCCTTCTCCCACCTTCCCACTCCTCCCCGTCTTCCCACCTGCCTCCCCCTTTCCCCTCCCTTCCACTCCTCCCACTCCCCCTTCTCCCTCCCTTCCACTCCTTCCCCTCCCCTTCCCACCCTCCCCTCCCTCTTCGTCCTTTCCCTTCCTTTCCCCTTCCCCCCCTTTCCCCATCCCCCTTTTCCCCTTCTATCAACCTCCCCACCCAATATCCTCCCACCACCCACCTCCCCCATTACCCCCCCCCCCCCTACCACGCCTCCCACTTCCACCCTTCCCCCCCTACCCTCTCCCCCCTCCCGGCGCGCGACAAGGCGAGAGTGAACGAGAACGTGGCCATCGTGTACCAGGTGGACACCGACGTTCCACCCTTCAACCTCACGATCTATGTGGAGGGCGACGTGGTGGAGAAGCTCGACTTTACGG
>NW_020870005.1:460293-465293 GCF_003789085.1 Penaeus vannamei
ATAGTGATAGTAATGTCTATAATGATGAGGGTAACAACTGCGATAGCAATGATAACAATTGTTTTTATAAAAATCGCAGAATTGATGATAGATCGAACTGTTACAATATTACAACCGTATTTATGATGGTAGTAATATCAATAATACAATTGTAACGAAATCATAAGAAATGATAACAATAATGATAATTCACAGCAACACAACAACAATAATCAATTTAAAAAAACATAGTAATAAATAGAAAAACAAAAATCCAACCAAACCCTTCAAGAACACTTCTATTTGAAATTACAAAAAAATATTTTTATTTTTTATTATGTTATTTGTCTTATATTGCGTTAAATCATATAATTATTTTTGTCCTTTCCCCTCACCCTTTTCCCTTCGTCCTTTTCCCCGTCCTTGTTTTCCTTGTCTTTTCCCTGGTCCTTTTTCTCTCGTCTTTTTTCCTTCGTCATTTCCCCGTCCTTTTTCCCCTGTCCTTTTTTCCTCACCCTTTCCCCCGTCCTTTTTCCCCTCGCCCTTTTTTTAACCCTTGTCCTTTCTCCCTGTCCTTTTTTTCCTCTCGTCCTTTCCTCCGTCCTTTTTTTAACCCTCGCCTTTTTTTAACCCTTGTCCTTCTCCCTTATCCTTTTCCCCTCTCGCCCTTTCTCTACGTCCTTTTCCCCCCTCGTCCTTTCCCCTCAGGCCGGAACCTACGAAGTAACGGTGGGAGGGAACGGGCCAGCGGGAACGGCGACGCCCCTTCAGCTGTCCGTCAAGGTGGCTCGGGCGCTCTCTCTCGATGACGTCACTCTTCTTGGTGTCCCGGATGTGGTGGTCGCGCCTCCGGGTAAGGAACCGTAATAATCATGTTAGTGATAATGAGGATAAAGATGGTGGTGGTGATAATAGTAGTACTGGTAATGGTAATAACAATTTTATTGATAATGATAGTAATTATTTTAATGATAAGATGGTAATATTTAATGATAATGATGATAACAATAATAATGATAATGATGGTAACAATAATAATGATTATGATGATAACAATAGTAATAACAATAATAATGATAATGATAATACTAATATTATTAGTAGTAATAATTATATTGATAATAATGATGACTATAACAATAGTGATAATGATAACAACAGTGATAATGATAACAACAGTGATAATGATAAATAGTGATAATAACAATAATGATAATGATAACAATATTGATGATAATCATAATGATGAAAATCATAATGATGACAGTAATGACCATGCTGATAATGAAAATGATAAGAATAAAAACAACAACAATAGCGATAATGCTACTAGTAACAATATAAATTATAATAACAATAATAATAGTAATAATGATTATGTTTATGATAATCATAATGATAATAACAATAATATTAACATTGATAACAATAATATGAATAATAATAATAATAATGATAATAGAAACGTTGATATTAACAACAATAACAATACTAAAATTGATAAAATAGGAATATAGAAGAAAGAAATAAAAAAATTACGTTTTCTAAAATAATAATATAATATAATAATAATATACTACTACTAATAATAATGATGATGATGATAATGATTATGATAAGAACAATAATAATCTAGCTCTGCAATGATAAAAAGGATAATGAAATGATTATCACAATTCAACTCTATAATGATAATTAAGCACTATAATATTAAAATTTGGGTTCTATATGATATGATAATTTGGTTCTATAAAATATATGATAATTTGGGTTCTATAATATATGATAATTTGGTTTCTATAAATATTATTGATAATTTGGGTTCTATAATATATGATAATTTGGTTCTATAAATATATTGATAATCTGGTTCTATAATTATATTGATAATTTGGTTCTATGATGATAGTAATATCTAATCTAGCCTTTATATCATTATCATCATCCTCTGATAGTTACTTACCCCTTCTTACAGGTCAAACGTCATTCACCTTAAAACTGACAGCAACAGACGAACTGCCAACCTCCGTGTCAGGCGAGGTCATCTGGGGTGATGGGGAGAGCACTCTAGTTGACCTGGTACAAGACACGCCACCAGGTCAAGCGGGCACAGTCACGAAGAACCTGACACACACTTACTTGAGGTCAGGCAGTTTCCAGGTCAACGTGTCCTTGGCCAATGCCGTGTCAGAGGTCATGCTTGTAGAAAGGGTGAGTGACATGACAAAATAATAATTATGATAATGGTAATGCTAAACAGATGAATACATCAGTACATAAGGTCATATTAAACAGTAATTAACTATCCTAATTGCAAGGTCAAGGGAAAAATCTAAAATGATGTAATTTGTGTCTTTATAATATACTTCCAAATACTGCAATCCGTTTTGCAACTAGTGGTGTGCAATAGACATTTTGCAATGATTATAGACTTTTCAGAGAACGAAAACTACCGAATCATATGGTGAGTAATGCAATCAATATATCATGATTCATTATGTCAATGTTCATTATTATTAAAGTTATTTCTTATAATTTTGAATATTTCATATCAGCCGTTAAATAAAGTATAAGCAAAAATAATTACTGTTGATCTAATAAAATAAAAAAATAATTAAACAAATATCATAAATAAACAAATCAGTGAATGATCGGAATTGAATATATATATATATATATATATATATATATATATATATATATATATATATAATATATATATATATATATATAAAATTAAGTATAAACAACAAGTAACTATATAGTAGAGATGTATGAATAAGTAAATAAGCGAATAGATGTAGAATGTGGGTGAATAATAGGAAAAAATTGAGAAACAAATGTACATACATGTACACCTTAATGAATGCAACAGGATAAATTGATCAGCGTGTACAGTAAATAATCACACACACACACACACACACACACACACATACACACACTACATACATGTATATATGTATATATGTGTGTGTGTGTATATATATATATATATATATATATATATATATATATATATATATATGTATGTGTGTGTGTGTGTATACAAAGACACTTACAAAACAAGTTTTAAGGAAACATCCAATGGTATAAATCTCATCAATTTCCCTAGCTTTGAGATTGCACAATACATGCAACAGCAGAGCCCTCTGGGAGATAAAACCAGCAGGAGTCACGTGTTGGTTGCAAGGAATTTTCACACAACAGATACTTTCTGTGTATGATTTCACCTTACTCACTAAAGACACTTATTCTGTGCTTTGTAGTTTTATTCACTGTATTCTTGTTGCACTATTCATACACATAGCACCTTTTACCTCCAGTATGTTTCTACTGTGTGCACCAATATCATCCTTGATAAGTAGATATATACCAAGTAACACAACATGAATTTATATTTGTCTTCATTCATCGTAGTGTACATATTTCGCCTGTACAGATTGGTACATATTCATCCAGTTTTGTGAACCATAAGCCAGCATAAAGCATATTCATCAGCTGGTATACAGTCTACGCTGTATAGAAAAGTATGTTTAATTGTCAGCATTGATTTTATATGTCAGCACATGTAATATACAATTATCTAGTGTGGTGCACCCTTTTCCATACTTTTGGCACACATATTAAGCTTGTAATACACCTTTGTCCAGTGAAAAGTACATCCTATTAAGGAACCTTTCAGCACACAAGAAAATCATTACAAAATATGAAACTATTTCACCAAATTGTACATAAGATCGTAATCACCAAACAGCTTGTAGCAAAACTTCATAACCCTAACGAAATGACTGTACGGTCCTTCGATACTGTGACCATAACAGGTAATTTGACGATTCAACTGACAGGACAGTATAGTCTACTTGTAAATTAATTTAGACTTGCAATTAAATGACTTCACCAAAACCGACCATTTGTCCCTTTTGCTAAACAGGTCACCTGGTCAAGATCAGAGTATCTGGCCCACCACCAGATACTCTAGTTTGCGACCAGAATGTCCAGTTTATGGCAGACGTTATCTGACACACAGACACGCCATCTAGACTGCGATATACACGACCAGACTGCTTAATCCAGTGTTAGACAGACTGGCCCACCACCAGTCTCTCTACCACTCGACCGGACTGCTCTGTCTTCAAATAATCTATTGATATATACGAGCAAAATCATTTTAGTTCGCTGGAGAATGCTCTTTAGGTAATGCATCACAGGGGAAATTGACACTCGAATGATACTTACGATACATAGCTTGTGTAATATTTACCCTAATCTCGCTAATACATGCTTTGTTTTGTGATTTATACTTGGTCTAATGCTACATGTAAGGCAGATAAGCGAAATTCACATTTTGCAGTCACCTGGCAGCAACATATTTCATGCTATGGTTAAGCGCCATTTAGATTTAGATACAACACTATCTGCATGGAGTAAAATAAAGTCGATTATCTTCTTTTCAAGCTAGAATAATCAAACATGCATTTTATGTTTCGCATATCTAATATATACAATCAAGATGTATGCAAATAATTATATATCAGCACAGCTTGTTAGTGACTGCAGATCAGACATTCACACTTTCTTGTCGCATGGGAATAACACAGTCAAAGCGGAATGAAATAAAGACAATTAGCATTTACTTTCACACGATTCACTTTATTAGATACGCAACGTGTCTGAAGCTTTGCTAGATAAACACACACAAACTAGCCCTTAGTGCAATGTTCTTCGTCTGATATGGACAGTCAGTGGACTGCTTTAATTAAGCTATAATTGACTGGATAGACGAATGAATTTACAATTAAATAGTTGATATATGAGAGGTAAATGATTATTAAATAGGTGATATACAATAAACACAAATCATGTAATTAACAAAAAGAGAATTGCAAGAACGACGCAGTAAATAAACAAACAAGCAAACAAGAAAGCAAATAATTAAACAATTGACTATAAATAAACACAAAACTAATAGAGATACATAAACAACTATAGTCCATTCCGTTCTAAGCAAATAATGGGAT
>NW_020870005.1:472793-478370 GCF_003789085.1 Penaeus vannamei
GCTGGTGAACTAGTTGTTTTGGTTGGTGGACCAAATATACTGGTAATGATCCGGTCGGTCATCCATCGAACATGACAGTCTAGTGTCTATCAAAACTTTTATTACTGTAAATCAAACAATCTGGCAATGACACAATTTATGCACCATTTAGTCTAATAGATCCAGAAATTTCGAAATAAATCATAGTGCAATGCGAGATTTTCGTCCAAAATTGACTACATCGGAATTTATCAGACTATTATTTGACTAAAATATAGACAGACACATAACGGAGTCGACCATCATTTTGTATATATTCTACCTTCTCATATGCGTAAATCAACCCAAACGTCTACATGTTTCACCTGTAATATAAACCATTCCTTGTCCTTTGTCCCAACCCTCACCCTGCACCAGTGTGAACAAGATTCTTAACCAACCACTCAGAATAAGCGAAAAAAAAATATAAAAATACCCCCAAAAAGAACAAAAAATCTCGGGAGGTCAAACGAGGTCACCTTACCTAACCCTCGGAGCCGTTCTACCCATTCCCCTGTAGCTCCTCGTGCTGGACCACTTGACCTTGGACGGGATATCGGTGGAGTACGAGAACCCAGCAGACCGACCTGAAGGAGGCGCTGACGACGTGTTCAAGGCAGGCGTGGCTCTCAACCTGACGGCCCTGGTGGACTCCGGCGAGGCTGAATCGTTCACTTTTAGCGTGAACGAGGAGACTCTTACGAGCAGTTCGGCGACTATTGTTTACGTTTTTCCGGTGGTAAGAGGCGTGGCTTGAGGTGCAGTTTGTCTTTTTTGTTTTTGTTTTTTTCTCTGTTTATGTTTATCCTTTTATTTTTATTTCTAAGAGAAAATCGGCTATATTGTTTTTTCTGTTTACGTTGATCGTTGTTTTATTTTCATTTCAAAGAGAAAATCGGCTGAATTTTTTTATGTTGATTATTGCTTTATCCTTTTATTTTTATTTATAAGAGAAAATCGGTTATATTGTTTTTTTCTGTTTATGCTGATTATTGTTTTATCCTTTTATTGTTATTCTTACGAGAAAATCGGCTACACTGTTTTTTCTGTTTGTGGTGATTTTCATTTTATCTTTACTTCTAAGAGAAAGACGGCTATATTGTTTTTTTCTGTTTATATTTATTATTAGTTTATCCTTCTATTTTTTACGAGAAAATCAGCTTTTTTACGGGTGGTTCGAGGCTGAAATAGTAGTTGTTTTAGGGTTTATTTTCTTCTTTTTTTAATTTGTTCTATTCATCTCTCTCGTCATTTATTCTCCCTTTACCGAGTTATTGATTCCATTTTGATTACAAAGTCTTTCTTATTTTTTGCATTTCACTAGGTAATAGACAACATTGAAATGTTTGTAATATCTAATTCTATTTACCGCTTACTCTTAAAACTTTAGATTCGTAAACACATTTTTTCTAGATTTTATAGACCAAGAAAATAGATATCTTTCTAAGAGAGAATTTATAGCGAAATCAAAGTAGATTTATAATATAATAAATCAATAAACCAATGGATTATTGATCTTGCTTCCTGAATTAATCCAAGATCCTATCAGGTAATTCAAAATTCTTCGCATATAATATTCAAAATCCCTCATAAAGGCGGGCGACTACGTTGTGACCGTTAGAACAAAGGGAGACGCGGGAATTTCGAACGCTCTCAGCAAGACGGTGCGGGTCGCCAGAGCCATCTATGAGGAGAATTTGGAACTATTGCTGCCGGAGCTGGTCGTGTCGCCTCCTGGTATGTTTGAGGTTTCAAAATGTTTCGTATGTTGTGGTTTCTTTTGGGTTTCAGTTAATAACTTTTATTATTATTGTAATTATTATTATTAGTAGTAGTAGTAGTAGTAGTATTGTGTTGTTTAAGTGTGTGGGTTAGTTAGTGCTCGTTTGGGAGATAGTATTCTGATTTTGTTTTTGTCTAGATATCATGTGTTTGTGTGTGTGTGCCTGTGCCTGTGCCTGTACCTGCATATATTCACACATGCTGACATCTATATCAATGAATGGATTATAAACAGACAAACGAGCCCACACGCCCAAATCAATCGCTAAATACCCCCCCCCCCCCCTTCTGAAGGCGACGTCACGATCTCGGCCTCCGTGAGGTCAGAGGGCGAGCTGCCGACAAACGTGACCGGGCGCCTGAGTTGGGGCGACGAGAGCGACTCCCTGGAGGTCGACCTTGTACAAGCCACAGTCCCGGGTTCCACAGGTTCCGTCTCCAGGGAACTCAACCACACGTACGAGGCGCCGGGGGAGTACGAGGTCACCTGGCACCTGTCCAATGCCGTGTCCGAGATGAACATTAGGAAAAAGGTTGTACGGTGAACGATACTGTTCTTGTGGGATTAGATTTTTTTCCTGAAACTTTTTAAATAGGATAAAAACAGGAAGAATGGATGAATTAATGACTTGGATGGATATACTGTTGAAAAAAAGCTTTTTGTAAAATTAGAGTTATGTTTAACTAGAGGTTAACTTTCTAAAAATGGCGGAAATGAAGGAAATGGATTAATGAAGGTCTGATATGATTTGAATGGATATACCCAGAAAACAAACAAACAAAATATAGGCTACTTTGGGTTTCAAACAATCTTATGAGCAACAATCAGAAATAAAAATAATGAGTTTTACACACTGAGACACTTCTAACCCAGCTGTAGATGTCTCTAATGTGTATTACATAAGAATAATAAGCTCTACAATTTAACAAACTTCTCTCCGTTCCAGCTGTCGGTCCTCCAGCGGATAGAACTGCAGGAGCTCCTTGTAACCTACGCGAACCCCGAGGAGGACCTGGCATCTCCTCCGGGCTTCTTCTTCTTGGGGGAAGTCTTGAGCATCCGGCCGAGGAGCGTCGAAGGACACGCCGCCTCCTATGTCCTTAGCGCGAGCGGTCTTGAGGACGTCGAGCAGGAGACGCCCGTGTTTAATATAACTTTCGATAGGGTAAACTGTTTAAAATCTCTTGTGTTTATTTGGGTTAATGGATGGGGGATTGTGGTGTTTTTTTTTTTTTTTTTTGTGAATGTTAGAGATGCTTATTAACCTTTAGAAAAAGTGAGGTGTTTGAGGTGGTAAGCTGGGGTCAGAGGCTTCGGAATTTAGCTTATGCATCGAATCTATATATTAATGATTGTATATTGTATGATTGTATATGGATTGTACCATATGTTTGGTAGCATGACAGCTGCACTGCAATATTAAAGCAAAATGGTTTACTTCTGTTTTTTTCGGATAATTCTCAAAGCTGACGTAACTCTGCAGTGAACGAAACCACAGTGAGGAGTTGACAGCTAAACAGAGATCCCCTCAGCGCCTTCAGGATACTAAGACCTCGCCCTCCTTCCCCTCAGGAGAGCGACTACCGCGTGAGCCTCCGCGGCGAGGGCCCCGCGGGCGCCTCGGCCGAGCTCTCCGTGTGGGTGCGCGTCCGCCGCCGCGTCTCGGGCCTCGAGCTGGTCCTCCCGAGCAGCGAGACGCGCGTGGGGCTGGAGGTCGTCTTCGAGGTCGAGTCGCCCGAGCTCCTGGGGGCGTGCCTCAGCCTCGACACCGGCGACGGGCGCCTCGTCGGATGGAAGCCTCCGGGGAAGTGCGAGGGCGGCGAGGACGGCGAGGAGGAGTGGGAGGAGGCGCCGCTGAGGCCCTCCGTCAAGCTCGCCCACGAGTACGCCCTGGCGGGGAGGTTCACGGCGACGGCGCGCCTCTTCTCCGTGATGGGGGAGGCGGTGCGGCGCGTGAACGTGACCGTGTGGGAGAGCCTGCCGTGCGACACCCTCAGCGTGTGGATCCGCAAGAACGGCACCCTGGACAGCCCCGTCAACATCACCCGCGCCGAGAAGCTGCGGGTCGAGAGCTTCGTCGTCGTCAACTGCAGCGTCCCCGAGATCGAGATGGAGATCAGTGAGTAGGGGGGCGCGCGCTCGCCCGCAAGCCCTTATCGAACTCCAAATCACGTTAGAAGCACTTTGAAATTGCAATGACAAACTCATCCTCTTGACTCAACCTCCTATTGAAATTGCAATGACAAACTCATGACTCAATTGAAATTGCAATGACAACTAATGACTCAACCTCCTATTGAAATTGCAATAACAAACGCATCCTCACTGACCCAACTTCCTTTCTCTTGTTAGCTTGGAGGATGACGAGGGTGAATGACAGCGTCGAGGTCGACCTCAGCCACATAGACACCTCGAAGGGCGTGCTGTTCCTCCCCGTGCGAACCCTCCACTACGGCCTCTACCGCGCCCTCGTCAGCTACAACGTCTCCATGACAAGTAAAAGAAGAAGGATTTAATTTTTTTTTTTTTTTTTTTTTTTTGCGTCGTGTTTGTCTTTGTTATGGGAAAAAATGCCTTAACGACGTATCAACGAATTCTTTCTCTCTCTTCTCGCTCTCGCTTTTTTTTTTTTTTTTATCTCTCTCTCTCTCTCTTGCTCTCGCTCTTTTTCTCGTTTCTCTCTCTCTCTCTCTCTCTCTCTCTCTCCCTCCCTCTCTCTCTCTCTCTCTCTCTGTCTGTCTCCCTCCCCCCTCTCTCTCTCTCCTCCCTTCATCCCTCCTCCTCCTCCCTCTCGCTCTCTCCTCTCTCTCCCTCCATCCCTCTCTCTCTCTTCTTCTCTCTCTCTTTTCTCCTCCCCTCCCCCTCTTCCTCTCTCTCTCTCTCTCTCTCTCTCTCTCTCTCTCTCTCTCTCTCTCTCTCTCTCTCTCTCTCTCTCTCTCTCTTCTCTCTCTTCTTCATCTCCTCTCTCTCCTCTCCTCTCCTCTCTCTCCCTCTCTCCAATGCACTCACCCCGATGCCTCCACACCCACAGACCCCCCACGTCCCCACACCATTTCTCCACAATCCCCTTACTCTTCCCACGCCCACACATCTACCCCCCTCCCCGACAACCCCCTAACCCCTTCCCACGCCCACAGATCCCTCGGGCGCTGACGTGTGGGCGGAGGTGTTCGGCGAGTCCGTGGTGCGAGTGGGCAAGAGTGACCTCATGGTTGTCATGGTGCAGGGGGGGCGCCCAAGATCCGCCGGGGGTCGCTGCAGACGCTCCACCTCCGGCCGGGAGAGGTGTCCTACGATCCGATTATCCGGAGATTCGGGTGAGGGCGTCCGGATTTTTGGGTGGTTGGGGTCTTCGTCTTCTGGAGTTGGTTTTATTTTTGTTTTATTATTATTATTATTTTTTTTTTTTTTTTTCTTTTGTTTTGATTAATTCTCTCTCTCTCTCTCTCTCTCTCTCTCTCTCTCTCTCTCTCTCTCTCTCTCTCTCTCTCTCTCTCTATATATTATATATATATATATATATATATATATATAATATTATATATATATATGTATATATATATTATATATACATATATATATAATCTATATATTACGTTTTTAAATCTTTTCATTAATGTAATTTTTACATATCTTTTCGTTGAATTTCTTCTTTTCGTTTGGTTTTGTTGTGTTTCTTTTTCTCTTTTTAAAAAACTAATTTCATATGTATCAGTAAGAAAATATATATGTTTACAAAGTCTCCAGATTATTGTACATATGCTTTGGATACACAC
>NW_020870005.1:482218-484718 GCF_003789085.1 Penaeus vannamei
TCCATTGTATAAAAATGTGGGAAAACAACTACAACAGCAACGTCCAAAATGTTAGAGAGAAAATGGGGGGAAAATACAACTACAACACAACGTCCAATTGTTATGAAAAAATTGTGGGGATAATATACAACTACAACAAGCAACGTCCATTTTAGTTATGAAGAAATTGTGGGAGAAAACAACTACAACAGCAACGGGGGGAAATAATACAAAAACAACAGCAACGTCCATTTGTTATAAGAAAAATTGTGGAGGATAATACAACTACAACAGCAACGTCCAATTTGTTATGAAAAATTGTGGGGGATAATACAACTACAACAGCAACGTCCAATTTGTTATGAGAAAATTGTGGGGGATAATACAACTACAACAGCAACGTCCATTTTGTTATGAGAAAATTGTGGCAACTACAACAGCAACGTCCAATTTGTTATGAGAAAATTGTGGGGGATAATACAACTACAACAGCAACGTCCATTTGTTGTGAGAAAAATTGTGGGGATAATAACAAACTACAACAGCAACGTCCAATTTGTTAGAGAAAAATTGTGGGGATAATACAACTACAACAGCAACGTTCCATTTATGTGTGAGAAAATTGTGGGGGATAATACAACTACAACAGCAACGTCCAATTTGTTATGAGAAAATTGTGGGGGATAATACAACTACAACAGCAACGTCCAATTTGTTGTAGAAAATTGTGGGGATAATACAAACTACAACAGCAACGTCCAATATGTTAGAAAATGTGGGGATAATACAACTACAACAGCAACGTCCATTTTTATGAGAAAATGTGGGGATAATACAACTACAAACAGCAACGTCCACAATTTGTTAGATAGAAAAATTGGTGTTGGATAGCACTTTCGTTCGATGTATTCACCTTTATTGTTTTCGTGGCTGTCACGTGACACGGTGGGTCGTACACGTGGTTTGTCATCTGTCACTATGCTTCAGCTGTCAGTGTGTCTGGGGTTTATGCTGTGTGGGGTGGGGTGGTGGTAGGGGTGTGTTGTGGAGTGAGTGGGTGGGTGAGTGGGCGTGTGTGTGTGTGTGTGTGTGTGTGTGTGGCGTATGGGTGCGTATGGTGTGGGGGTGTGTGTGGGTGTGCGTATGTGGTATATCTATGTGTGTGCGTGTGCGTGTGCGTGTGCGTGTGCGTGTGCGTGTGCGTGTGCGTGGTTGTGTGGTGTGTGGTGTGTACCTGTTGAAATTTCCCGTAGTCGTCAGATGATCTCATGCTCTGTTCCACCTGTGTTCATCGGTTGTTGATATGGAAAATGATCCACATTGAGTTCCACCTATGTGTTCCACCTGGTCACTCCCTCATCAATGCTCCACCTGTGTTCCACCTGTCGAGATTCCACGTTTGTTCCACCGATCAAAATGTCCACCTGTGTTCCAACCTGTCCACATACCACCTGTAATCCACCACCTTCCCATCGGTGCTCCACGTGGAAGATGATCCACCTGCAGGTATTATTATCCGTATATGCTCCACTGATTGATATTATTTTCTCCAAATGTGGAAGGGCGGGGCTATCCATCAACGCTCCACCCTTGTGCGTTGTTCCACGCTCGAGCTAATAATTACTCCAGTGACTCACCTTCCACCTCCACCTTTCCCTGTCTATTGTTATCCACCTCAGACACGTACTTGATGATTCCACAGTCTTTCTGCTCTCTCCCTGGCTTCGTTCTGTCTTTGTCTGTTATTCTGTTTGTGCTGTATATCTGTGTCTGTGTCTGTCTGTCTGTCTGTTCTGTCTCTGTCTTCTGTGCTCTGTCTCATGTCTTCTGGTCATCGTCTGTTCTGTCCCTGTCTGTCGTCTGTCTGTCATGTCTCTCTAATCTCCTCTGCTGCTCATGCTCAAATGCTCTCTCCTCTCTCCTCCTCTCTCTCTCTCTCTCCCTCTCTCTCTCTCTCTCTCTCTCTCTCTCTCCTCCTCGCCTCTCTCTCTCTCTCTCTCTCCTCTCTCTCTCTCTCTCATCAACACTCTCTCCTCCTCGTCCTCCAATCAATGCCCCTCTCCTCCTCCTCTCTCCTCCGTCTCCCTCCCTCCCTCCTCCCATCTCCCTCCTTCCCTCCTCCTCTCTCTCTCTCTCTCTCTCCTTGTTTGGTGGTCAATAAACACTCAAGCATACTGTCACGAATCGGATTTTCATAATAAGCAAAGAAAAACAACAACTTAATTTGTTGTTTTAACTTTTATAAGACGAGTCACTTGTTATTCATCAATAGTATTTATTAATGAACTTATGTGTGTTCGTATAATGTCTGTAACATGGGCGTTGTATAATTCATATTGTAATTACAGCGTATGACGTCATGACTGTTGATAAATATTACATAAAGCACTGTGTATTAATTAATTGGGGGATTTGTCTTACATTTTTCATTCGGCAAAATGATTGATTACGAAAAGGAAAAAAAGAAAAGGGAAATTGCATCTTTTGGGTAATATAATTTTGTATGAATCTTATCTTAATG
>NW_020870005.1:492218-502218 GCF_003789085.1 Penaeus vannamei
TAAAGATATAACATGTATTACAATTATATTTACCATTCTTTACGCGACGATACGAATATAAACATAGCGACCCCCATTCTAAACGAAGCCGAAGTCGTGGTCCCTCCCTCGCATTCGCACTCGTCGCACGTTTGAATCGCCGCCGGAGTCCAAAACAAGAACCAAACGTGTTGTGAGGCGGTGAGAGTGACCAAGAAAATGACAGGTGATGGATCGGGAGGGGAGGGGTGGAGGGGGGGGTGGAAGGTGGGAAAGGGGATGGGGGTTTAGTGTGGAGGGAGTAGGGGGGTAAGGAAGGTGTGGAGGGAATGAGGAGTGGAGTAGGGGTGGGTGCGTGTGAGGGGGATGGAGAGTGTGGAGGGGGAGTGTTGGAGGAGGAGTAGGGAGGGTAAGGAAGGTGGGGGAGGGGAATGAGGGAGTGGGGTGGGGTGTGGGTCGTGTGGGGGATGGGGGAGTGGAGGGAAGTAGGGAGGGCAGGGAAGGTGGGTGGAGGGAATGAGGAGTAGGGTGGGGTGCGGTGGGGATGGAGGAGTGGTGAGGGGGAGTGGAGTGGGTGGGGTGGGGTGGGGGTGGGGATGTGAAGAGAGGAAAGCACAGGCCTTGAAGCTGGGGAGTGGTAGGGGGTGGAGAGGGTAGAGGTGAGGGTAAGGTGTGGGGGTGATGGATTTTCTGTGTCAAGCGGCTAGGGAGGAGGGAGGGGAAGTGAGGGAGGGTGGAGACAGTAGAGAGAGAGAGAGAGGAGGGGGGGGGGAGGAGGGGAGGGAGGGACTGGGCGTTGGATGAAACACGTCGTAAACATGTCAACTTTACACACGAGTCACGTCACGGTATCCCCCCCCCCAACCCTCCCAACCCCACCCCCCTCACCGTCTTCCGTCCTCCGTTCGTCTTCCTTCTCCCTTGAGTTGATTCGGGAGGAAGAGAGAGGGAGAAGAAGAAAAGGAAGAAGAAGAAGAAGAAGAAGAAGAAGAAGAAGAAGAAGAAGAAGAAGAAGAAGAAGAAGAAGAAGAAGAAGAAGAAGAAGAAGAAGAAGCGAAGGAAGAGAGGGCGAGAAGGTAAAGAAGAAGAAGAAGGAAGGAAGTGGAAGAAGGGGGGGAAAAGGAGAGGAGGAAGAAGGAGAAGTGTAATAGAGAAGTGGAAGAAGAAGGGAGAAGGAGAGGAAGGAGAGAAGAAGAAAAAGGAGAGGAAGAGTAAGAGGGGGAGGGGAGAGAGGGAGAGGAAAAGAAAGAAGAGGAAATGAGAGAGAGACGAATATGATGGGGGAGAAGGAGATAAGAAAAGAAAGAGAGAGAGGAAGAGGGAAAAAAGAAAGAAAGAGAGAAAGAGAGAAAGACACACAGACAGACAAACAAACAGAGAGAGAGACAAAACAAGTAACACAAACATCCCATCACAACCCCCAATCTCATCAACAGATTCTGACATCAAACAATTTTCTTTTTTTTTGTTTTATCCCCATTCTCTATATTCATATATATATATTATATATATTTACATTTTATTTATATAATTTTCTTCTTTTTTTTTTACATTAACCCTTATTCATATATATATATATTCCGAATCAAACAATGTTCTTCCTATTTTTGTTTTAATCCTTATTCACATATATATTTTTCCAACATCAAACAAATTTTTTAAAAAATCCCATATATATATATATATATATATATATATATAATTATATATATATATATATATATATATATAATTTTTTTTTTTTTTTTTTTTTTACATTAACCCTTTTTCATATATATATTTCCCGACATAAAACTTTTTTTTTTTTTTTTTTTTTTTTTTTTTTTACATTAACGCATATTCATATACATATTTCCGACATCAAACAAATTTCTTCCTTTTTTTTTGTTTTAATCTTTATTCACACACACACACACACACACACACACATATATATATATATATATATATATATATATATATATATATATATATATATATATATATATATTTTTTTTTTTTTTTTTTTTTTTTCTCTTCTTCTTCTCTTCTTCTTCTTCTTCTTCTTCTTCTTCTTCTTCTTCTTCTTCTTCTTCTTCTTCTTCTTCTTCTTCTTCTTCTTCTTCTTCTTCAAGACGACGTTATTTCGTCTCAAAAGCGACCGTGTCTTGGCCAGGGGATCGGAGCAGATGTGACGTGACAGAATGGGGCCTTGACATGTGACGCCCTGATGTCAGTGGACGTTGGTCGACATGACTGCACAACAGAGTCCAAAATGTTGTGTGTAAATCAAAGGGGGGGGGTGTCATATGATGTTGGGGGGTGGGGTGGGGTGGGGTGGGGTGGCGGCGTAACAAAAGGGTATTGAGTAAGAATCTTGGGGTGTTTTTTGTCGAACGCACGCACACGAGCATGTGCACCGAACATGTACTGTAGCACGTACACAAGCACACAAGCACGTACGTACAACACGCATGGCACGTACGCACACGCACGCACACAAACATGTACACAAGCACGCGCGCATTTTACGCACGCATGCACGCACATCACATCAGATCCTAGAATATTTACGTATATTTTTATGACTCAGTGTGACATCGTTACAGAGAGAGAGGAGAGAGGGAGGGGGGGAGAGAGAGAGAGAGAGAGAGAGAGAGAGATAGGAGAGAGAGAGAGACGAGAGAGAGAGAGAGAGAGGAGAGAGAGAGAGAGAGAGAGAGAGTGGAGAGAGAGAGAGAGAGAGAGAGAGAGAGAGAGAGAGAGAGAGGAGAAGAGAGAGAGAGAGAGAGAGAGAGAGAGAGAGAGAGAGAGAGAGAGAGAGAGAGAGAGACAGAGAACAGAGGACAGAGAGAGAGAGAACAGAGACAAACAGACAGACAGGACAGACAGACAGACAGACAGACAGCAGAGAGAAGACAGACAGACAAAGAAAAGAAGAAAAAAAGAAAGAGTCAAACAGACAAACAGAAAGAAACAGAAATAAACATAGACACAAACCAACACCAAAAAAATCAGACAACTACTACAACACCAAAAAATCAGACAATACTTACACAACACAAAAAACAAACGACAAACAACAAGAACAACAACAACAACAACAACGAACAACAACAAGAGAACAACAACAAACAACAACAAACGACAACAACAAAAACAACAACCAAAAAACAAAATAAACAACAAAACAACAATAAAAACAACAACGACATACAAGAACAACAACAAGAACAAAACAAAAACGGACAACAACAAAAACAACAACAACCAAACAACAAACAAAAACAACAACAGCAAAAACAACAAAAAAAAACAACAACAACAAATACAACAACAGAACAACAACAAACAAAAACAACAACAACAAAATCAACAACAAAATCAACAACAAAAAACAACAACAATTGAACAACAGAACAACAAAACAACACAACAAACAACAAAAACAACAACAACAACAACCAGGAACGTAAGACGGCACCAAATCAACAGACAAGAGGGCGAGAGACAGGCCACAGGCCCCGCCCACCTCCCCGCGCCCACGTCGAGGTCCCGCCGAGTGCCAGCAGAGAGCGAGGGAGGGAGACAGGCCGAAGGAACATTGCGGTGCCATAAATCATAGAGGGGAGGGGAGGGGGTGGGTGTCTAGAGAGGCTCTACGGGGGGCGGGGTGGCAATCCTCTCGACTGGGTAGTGGATGGGGTGGGTGAGCGGTTTTGGCGGGCCGGGGCTTCCTGGTAATGGCGCCTCAGGTGTAGGTGAGGTGGGGTGGGTTGGGTGGTGGTGAGGGTGGGTTTTGGGAGACGTGACTGTGCGGGGTTGGTCTAGAGGCTCTACGGCGGTGGGTGGGTGCCGGTGGAGTGGGTGGGTGAGGGGAGACGTGATCTGGGTGTCTAGAGGCTCTACGGGCGAGAGGGTGGCGTGGTGATGGGGGTGGGTGGGGGTGGGGGGAGACGTGAATCTGTTGGGAGGGGGGGTGTAATATTTGTGCTGTTGTTTTTGTTAGTGTGTGCATTTGTTGTGGTTGTTACTATTGGTTGGGCATTTGTTGTTGCTGTTGTTGGTTGTTTACTGTTAGTTGGTGTGTCGTTATTGATTGTTATTGTTGTCTCATCTCTCTTGTTGATGATGTGTGTTATTGTTGTTACTGTTGGTGGTGGTGTTGTTACTCGTTGTTGTTATTGTTGTTGTTGTTAATGATAATGTGATTGATGTTATTATTATCATTTCTATGTCATTATTATTGTTGTTGATAATCATTTATAATGTTGTTTTTTTATTATTATATTTGAGAGAGAGGAGAGAAAGAGAGAAGAGAAGAGAGAAGAGAAGAGAGAAGAGAGTGACAGAGACAGAGACAGAGACAGAGACAGAGAAAGAGACAAGACAGAGACAGCAGAAGGAAAGAGAGACAGAGAGACAAGAGACAAGAGACAAGAGACAAGAGACAGAGAAAGAGATAGAGAAGGAACATGAAAGAAAGAGAGATACATAGAGAGATTTAAAGCCAGACAAACAACGCCTGTAATAATATTACCGTTGCTTCTAATTTAACTTCGGATAGAGATAATAATGATAGCGATTATAATGATGATGAATAACTGACGATAATGATAATGATAACGATATGATTAATGTAGAAAGGATGCCAATGAAACTGATAACGATAACAACTTCAATAAATATTTCGATTAATTCCACTGATTCTTGGAACTGTGGGTTGTAAACAGAGCTAAACAACCATAGTGGACGCAGCATGACTCAACATAAGCCATTTTGACCGCTATGGACCCGTTGCCGTAAGGACCAAATTCCAATGCATCAGGGACGTGAGCTCAAGGAATGAGATTACGTTTCGGAATAACATTAATAATTGATAAATTAAGAGGAACAATTAACAATAACGATGAACATTAGTCCTATGAATATATTCTCCTTTTTTTCTCTCTCTATTAATTACCTTATTCGTTATCGTAATTATGCTTATTATCACATTCTGTCTGACGAGTGTATTTTCAGCCATGAATGACTCGACGTAATTTGGGAATATACGCCTTTGTAGTAGAGTAATCAAGGGTCATTTTAGCTTATCATAGTCGTAAGCTTCGAAGCGACATGAAGGCAGAAATAGCAGAAATATATTAATATTGAGATATTAATAAAATAATCAATTAATATCATTTGTTGACGATCAGCTGCGTGAGTGATTGCAAAGGGATTGGGGATTGGTGCAGTGCAAGCGGACATGAGATGAATAGATAGGATAGATGGGATAGAGATAGAATAGATAGGATAGATGGGGATAGAGATAGAATAGTATAGGATAGATGGGATAGAGATAGAATAGATAGGATAGATGGGATAGAGATAGAATAGATAGATAGATGGGATAGAGATAGGAATAGATAGGATAGATGGGATAGAGATAGAATAGATAGGATAGATGGGAATAGAGATAGAATAGATATAGGATAGATGGGATCTAGAGATAGAATAGATAGGATAGATGGGATAGAGATATGAAAGGATAGTGATAGATGGGATAAGAGATAAGATAGATAGGATAGATGGATAGAGATTAGAAATAGATAGGATTAGATGGGATACGAGATAGAAATAGATAGGATAGATGGGATAGAGATAGAATTAGATAGGATAGATGGGGATTTGAGATAGAATAGATATGGATAAGATGGGATAGAGATAGAATAGATAGGATAAGATTGGGATGAGAGAATAGAATATTGATAGGATAGATGGGATAGAGATAGAATAGATAGATAGGATAGGATAGGAAATGATGATAGATAGATATGGATAGATGGGATAGAGATAGAGATAGAATAGATGGGATAGAGATAGGATAGATAAGGACTAGCATGGGATGAGGATTCGAATAGATAAGGATAGATGCGGATAATTGAGATAGTATATAGATAAGGAAGAATGGGGATAGAGATAGACATAAGCTAGGAAATAGATGGATAAGAGAATAGAATAGATAGATGATGGGATAGAGATAAGAATGAGATAGGATATGCTGGGAATGACGCATAGAATAGATAGGATAGCATGGGATAGAGATAGAATAGATAGGATAGATTGGGATAGAGATAGAATAGATAGGATAGACTGGGATAGAGATAGAAATAGATAGGAATAGATGGGATAGGAGATAGAATAGATAAGGATAGTGGGTAGAGATAGATAGATAGGATAGATGGAATAGAGGATAGAATAGATAGGATAGATGGGGATAGAGATAGAATAGATAGGATAGAATGGGATAGAGATAGAAATAGATAGGATAAGATGGGATATGAGATAGATAGATAGGATAGATGGGATAGAGATAGGAAAACGCCTCGAACCCATAACCCCCTAGATCATACACACATACCACCTGCACCCCCCTTCCCCCACCGCGCCTCCCCCGACACACAAAAAGTGCCACAATCCGACGAATTCCAGTAGGGTGCCTGGCCACCTGTAAAGTGCATTATTGCCATTGAGGTAATATAGGCAAAGAGAAGTGTATGCTTCGTGAAGACGAAGTAGATTTTAGAAAATAAAAGTAAAAAAAGAGAGAGAGGAGAGAGGTAAAGTTCCTTTAGAAAAAGAGGTAAAGAGAGAGAGAGAGGGAGGGAGGGAGGGAGGAGGGAGGGAGGGAGGGAGATGAGAGAGAGTGAGAGAGAGAGAGGAGAGAGAGAAGAGAGAGAGAGAGAAAGAGAAAGAGAAAGAGAAAGAGCAAGAGAAAGAAGAAGAGAAAGACGAAAGAGAAGGAAAGAGAAAGATAAGAGAAGAGAAATGAGAAAGAGAAAGAAAGAGAGACAGACAGAGAGAACAGACAGACAGAAAGACAAGACAGACAGAGAGACAGACAGACAGAAGACAGACAGACAACTAGTGACAGAGAGAACAGACAGACAGACAGCAGACAGAACAGACAGACAGACAGAGACAGAGAGACAGACAGAGACAGAGACAGAGAACAGAGACAGACAGACAGAGAGACACAGACTAGAGAGAGGGAGAAAAAAATGAAAAAAGAAAATGTCTTCTCTTCCTTCAAGTTTTCCCTTCCTCATAAATGTCTCTTTCCTCGCTCATAAATTCTTCAAGAAAGGAATTTTTAGTTTGTTGTTCATTTCTTGTTCATTGCGCCAAGGGCCGTCGGTGTTGTGCTGAGTCATGGTGTGAATCGACGGTTCATTAAGCGTTTTGTCCGTGTTGGTAAATCACATCTGAATTATCTTGTGATTTGGATTAAAGTATTTTGGTGATAATTTTGGCATGACATTCGATCAACCATTTCAAAGAACTCTCAATTGCATTTTTATCGGTCTTCATTAAAAAAGGGAGAAAAAAGGAAAATACAGCATACATAGGCGGGAGAGAGGGAGAGAGAGAGAAGGGGGGGGGGAGAGGGACGAGAGAGGAGAGAGAGGAGAGATGGAGAGAGAGAGAGAAGATGGAGAGAGAGAGCAGAGAGGGAGAGAGAAGAGAGAGTAGGGAGAGAGAGGGAGAGATGGAGAAGAGAGAGAGAGAGAGAGGAGAGAGAGAGAGAGAGGGAGAGGAGAGAGGAGATGGAGAGAGGAGAGAGAGAATGGATGAGAGAGAGAGAATGGAGAGACGAGAGAGAGATGGGAGAGAGAGAAGAGAGATGGAGAGAGCGAGAGAGATCGGAGAGAGAGACGAGAGAGTGGGAGAGAGAGAGAGAATGGAGAGAGAGAGAGAGATGGAGAGAGAGAGAGAGATGGAGAGAGAGAGAGAGATGAGAGAGAGAGAGAGATGGTAGAGAGAGAGAGAATGGATGAGATGAGAGAGGAGGATGGAGAGAGAGGAGAAGGAGATTGGAGAGAGAAGAGACGCATGGAGAGAGAGAGAGAGATTGGAGGAGAGAGAGACGCTGGAGGAGAGAGAGAGATGGGGAGAGAGAGAGAGATGGAGAGAGAGAGAGAGATGGAGAGAGAGAGAGAGATGGAGAGGAGGAGAGAGATGGAGAGAGAGAGAGAGATGGAGAGAGAGAGAGGGATGGAGAGAGAGAGAGAGAATGGAGAGAGACGAGAGAGAGGAAGGAGAGAGAGAGAGATGGAGAGAGAGAGAGAGATGGAGAGAGAGAAGAGAGATGGAGAGAGAGAGAGAGATGGAGGAGAGAAGAGAGAGTGGAGAGAGAGAGAGAGAGAGAGAGAGAGAGAATGGAGAGAGAGGAGAGATGGAGAGCAGAGAGAGAGATAGGAAGAGGGAGAGAGAGAGAGAGAGAGATGGAGAGAGAGAGAAGAGATGAGAGAGAGAGAGATGGGAGAGAGAGAGAGATGGAGAGAGAAGAGAGAGGGATCCGATGAGAAGAGAGAGGAGGAGAGAGAGAGTAAGAGAGAGAGAAGAGAGAGAATGAGAGAGAGAGAGAGATGGAGAGAGAGAGGAGAGAATGGAGAGAGGGAGGGAGATGGAGAAGGTGAGAGAGAGAGAGAGGGAGATGTAGAGAGGGAGAGAGAGAGAGAGGGAGAGAGAGAGGGATGAGAGAGGGAGAGAGAACAGAGGGAGAGAGAGAGGAGAGAGAGAGAGAGGGAGAGAGAAGAGGGAGAGAGAGAGCAGAGATGGGAGAGAGAGAGGGAGAGATGGAGAGAGAGAGGGAGAGAGAGAGGGGAGAGATGGAGAGTAGAGAGGGAAGAGGAATGAGAGAGGAGAGAGAGATGGGAGAGAGAGAGAGAGAGATGGAAGAGAGAGAGGGAAGAGGAGAGAGAGAGAGAGGAGAAGAGAGAGAGAGAGAGAGAGAGAGGAGGAGGAGAGAGAGAGAGAGGAGAGAGAGAGAGAGAGATGAGAGAGAGGGAGAGAGAGAGGAGAGAGAAGAGAGGGAGAGAGAGAGGAGAAGAGAGAGAGAGAGAGAGAGAGAGAGAGGAGAGAGAAGAGAGAGAGAGGAGAGGAGAGAGAGAGAGAGAGAGAGAGAGAGAAGAAGAGGGAAAGAGAGAAGAGGGGGAGAGGGAGAGAGAGCGAAAAGAGAGCGAAAGAGGAGCGAAATGAAGAAAGAGAAGAAAAGAGAGAAGAGAGACAGCAGACAGAGAGCAGAGATAAAGACAGAGACGAGAGACCCAGAGACAGAGACCAGGAGACTGAGCGAGGAGAGCGAGAGAGCGAGATGAGAGACGAGACAGACAGACAGGGGACAGGTCAGACAGACAGACAGAGCAGGACAGACAGACAGACAGACAGACAGACAGACAGAAACAGTACAGACAGACAGAGATAAAGGACGAAAGAAAGAACCCCGACATTCTCACACAAGCGATATCCAGACAGATCCACACAAAAATACTCCGATGCTCGTAAAATCATCCCCATCTTCCTAAACTTGAAGAGGAACTCCACTCCCCTCCTTCACCCCCTTCCCCCTCCAACCTCCAACCGCCCCCACACCCTCGCTCTCATGTTTTTAGAAGCATCGGCTCAGCGTGCCGGAGACACGTCTCCCCCAGCCGCAGTTCCGACGCCACTGAGAAGGATTTTCGGTCGGGTGTCGAACGCGGTAAACAAGTGACGGGGGGAAGAGAAGAAGAAGAGGAAGGAGGAGAAGGAGAGAGAAAGGAGGAGAAGACAGAAGAAGAAAGGAAGAGGAAGAAGGAAGAGGAAGAGGAAGGAAGGAAGGAGGAAGGAGAAGGAGGAAGGAGGAAGGTGGAAGGAGAGGAGGAGGAGGGAGGAGGAGAGGCAGGGAGGAGAAGGAGGAAGAAGGAGAAGGAGGAGAAGGGAGAAGGAGAGGAGAAGGGAAAGGAAAGGAGGAGAGGAGAAGGAGAGGCGAAGAGAGAAAAGGAGAGGAGAAGAGAGGAAGAAGAAGAAGAAGAAGAAATGAAGAAGATAGAAGGAAGAAGGAGAAGGAGAAGGAGAAGGAGAAGAAGAAGGAGAAGGAGATAGGTAGAAAAGGGAAGGGGGAAGGAAGGGAGGGAAGGAAAGAGAGAAGTATAAGGAGAAGGAGAAGGAGAAGGAGAGGAGAAGGAGAAGAAGGAGATGGAGAAGAGAAGGAGAAGGAGAAGGAGAAGTAAGAAAG
>NW_020870005.1:507218-509718 GCF_003789085.1 Penaeus vannamei
CACGTGTCTCTCTCTCTCTCCCTCCCCCCTTCCCATCCCTCCCCCTCTCCCTCCCTCTTCCCCCCCTCCCTCTCTCTCTCTCCCTACACAACACTCGTATCGACAGTGTCTCTCTCTCTCTCCTCCCCTTCCATCCCTCTCCCTCTCCCTCCCTCCCTCTCCTCTCTCCCTCTCTCTCCTACACAACACTCGTATCGACAGTGTCTCTCTCTCTCTCCTCCCCCCTTCCCTCTTCCCCTCCTCCCTCCCTCCCTCCCTCTCTCCTCTCCCCTCTCCTCCCTCTCTCTCCCACACAACACTCGTATCGACAGTGTCTCACTCTCTCCCTCCCCCTTCCATCCCTCTCCTCTCCCTCCCTCTCCCTCTCTCCCTCTCCCTCTCTCCCTCCCCTTCACCCCTTCCTCTCCTCTCTCCCTCTCCCTCCTACACAACACTCGTCATCGACAGTGTCTCTCTCTCTCCTACCCCCCCTCCTTCCCTCTCTCCCTCCCTCCCTCCCTTCCCTCTCCCCCTCCTCTCCTCCCTCCCTTCTCCCTCCCCTCTCTCCCTCTCTCCCTCCTACACAACACTCGTATCGACAGTGTCTCACTCTCTCTCCCGCGCCCGTGTGACATCGACCTCACACGCCATCCGACCTAGAGGCACTCGACCACGATTGAACAAGTTCGATCAGACAGTCGCTCGATCGGAGTGAGGTTTAAAGTACTGCGAGAGAACGGGCCAGGGGAGGGGTGGGGTGGGGAGAGGAAGGGGGGGAGAGGGGTGGGAAGGGGGGGGAAGAGTGGGAGGGGAGGGTGGGAGAGGGGGGAGAGGGGGGAGAGGGCGAGGGTGGGAGGGGAGAGGGGGGTAGAGGGGAGGGGGTGGCGGGAGAGGGTAGAGTGGAGAGGGAGAGGGGAGAGGTGGGGTGGGGGAGAGGGGAAGGAGTTGGGAGAGGGGAGGGAGAGAGGGGGGAGGGGTGGGGGGAGGGGGAAGGAGAGGGGAGAGGGGAGAGGGGGAGGGAGAAGGGGGAAGGGGGTGGGGAGGCGGGGAGAGGTGGGGAGAGGGTGGGGGGAGGGAGAGGGGGGAGGGGGAAGGGAGAGGGGGAGAGAGGGGAAGGGGGAGAGGGGAGAGGGGGAAGGGGGGAGGGGAGGGGAAAGAAGGGAAGATCGTGTTGTGTTTTTCTCTTGTTTTGTTTTGTTTAGATTGGTTTTTATTTCTGGTTCTTGTTGAGGTGGGAGGGAGGGGGAGAGAGGGAGAAGAGAGAGAGAGAAGAGAATGGAAAGAAGAGAGAGAGAATGAGAAAGAGAGAGAGAGAAGAGAAAGAAGAGAGAGAGAATGAGAAAGAAAAGAGAGAGAGAAGAGAAAGAAAGAGAGAGAATGAGAAGAGAAAGAGAGAGAAAGAATGAGAAGAGAAGAGAGAGAGATGAGAGAGAATAGAGAGAGAGAAAGAAAGAGAGAGAGAATGAGAAAGAGAGAGAAATGAGAGATGAGAGAGAGAAAAAGAGAGAGAGAGAGAGAGAGATGAGAAAGAGAGAGAGAGAGAATGAGAAAGAGAGAGAGATAATGAGAAAGAAAGAGAGAGAGAAGAGAGAGAGAAATGAGAGAGAGAAGAGAGAGAGAGAGAGAGAGAGAGAGAGAGAGAGAGAGAGAGAGAGAGAGAGAGAGAGAGAGAGAGAGAGAATGAGAGAGGAGAGAGAAGAGAGAGAGAGAAGAGAGAGAAAGGAAAGAAAGAAAGAAGAGAAAGCCAAGAAGAGGATGAGAGAGGAAGAGAGAAAAGGTTGATGGAAAGAGGGAGAGGGAGAGGGACTTGAGATGCAGTATTATTTTGCAATCGATTCACAGGCACTCATCACATTAATTTTTTTAAACACGAAAATGTAAAAAAAAATATTGGAAACACACGATCACTTTACAACAGTGCTTTTCCCCGCAAATTTGATACAAATCTCATAAAACGTTTTAGATATGAAAAAACAACATTCCTCCCTTTCAACATACACAAAAAACAAAGATATTAAATAAAAGAATAAATTAGAAACGCGGAATAATGCTATTGACGCGTTGGACTCTTGAAATTATTTTTTATAAAGAATATCCGATACTCCGTCGATCAGAAGACAGACATCTGACATCCCGGATTATTAGCGTTTGTATAAGAGTTCAAAGGATTATTATTATTTTTTTTAATATATATATTTTTTGTTCGAGGTTCGTTGTATTATTTTTTTTCTTTTATGATTTTTTATGTTTTTATTTTTTTTTGGGAAGGGGGGGTGACTATTTTGAAATTTTTAACTTTTTTTTATTTATTTTGAAAGGTGGGGGGTAACTATTTTTTGAAAATTTGAATTTTGCGACTCATTATTAAATAATTAGTCAATGTGTTATTGTAGAATTATTGTTGAAAATTAATATCTTTAAGAGAAATTGACTAATTACATTTTACATCAAGGTGTTAGTATGTAGAAATGATATATTTCAGTGAAAATGTAAAATGAAGAGTTTGTGACTTATAAAGTAT
>NW_020870006.1:25000-30000 GCF_003789085.1 Penaeus vannamei
TGTGTGCTGCAGCGTCGCTTTATCCTCCGGCCTAGGACCTCCTGCCGGACGCACCCTGCCTTCTTCCCCTTCTGCGGCAAAGGAGCGCCCTCCCCACTATTAGCGGCATCTATCAATCAGGTTAGTACCTTAAAAATCCTAGGTTATTGTAGGTTATCGGCTCCGCATCTAGTTCGTGGGCGCTCTATCCTGCCGTGAATACGTGGTGGAGGATTTGTTTTCCTCGGCGGGGGTTGGGGGCGGCAGCCCCCCCCTTTTGGGGGTCGCAGGGGCACAGCCCCCTGCAATGGAAAGTCATGTGAATAACCATGGTTATTTTCAGTGAGGTTATATTATTAGGGTAATTTTATATATTACGTCCGCGCTCCGACATCATCGTCCCTGCTAAGGAGCCAAGTTTGTCGCTAAATGGGGGTTTTCCGCGCAATAAAACCTACATGTTTGCATTGTATAGAGTAAGAGGAGCGAACGTAACATAGAAAATGGTAATTTTCTATATTACGTCCGCCGCTCCGATATCGACGATTTTGGTATCGTTGGATTACCATATATATATGGCAATATAGAAATTATATATATAATATATATATATATATATATATATATATATATATATATAATATATATATAATATATAATATATATATATATATATATATATATAATATATATATATATATGTATGAACCTCTACGCCATGGACACGCCCACGACACTTGGCATCAGGCCGCTGAGCTGAAGTCCTGCCTGTCGCCGCGATGCGTTCGTATCTAAGTCCTCCGTCTGGGGGAATTTATGGGCTGTAGAAGGGGCATTAAATCACTTTTTTATTCTTTTCTCTCTATTTATTCTTCTTCTTCTTATCTGTCTCCCTCTTCTGCTTGTCTGTCCCCGTCATTTTCCTTATTTTTCGTGTTTTTTTCTTTTCTTATTGTTATTATCTTCATCTTTTTCTTTTTCTTCCCTTTTCCATTTTCATCATAATCGCCATCATCATTATAATTATCCTTGTGAAGAA
Organism: Penaeus vannamei; assembly: GCF_003789085.1. Classification (NCBI taxonomy): domain Eukaryota; kingdom Metazoa; phylum Arthropoda; class Malacostraca; order Decapoda; family Penaeidae; genus Penaeus; species Penaeus vannamei. Next base: position 26,019 of record NW_020870006.1, read on the forward strand.
TTCGGAGCTGTAGTGAAGAATAGAAATATTTTAGTAGCTGATGATAAGATCAGCTTTAGTACCTTTTTAAATATTTTCTTTCCTTTTGCGATTAATTCTTCTTTAAATTAAGGGACAGCGGGACATAAACAGGGAGATGGTTTCAGCGACACACACACACACACACACACACACACGAACAAGAATCGTAAATGGCGGCGGTGAGCACGTTCGTCTAGCAATCTTGCGGACCTGCGTTCGATCCCACGCCCGGCCGGTGAGTGGTATCCCCGGCCGCTCCTTGCACACAGGGGGAGATTTGGAAGCAGAATAAAACAGACAGCATGTCACAGCAAAGAATAACCATTGTAACAAATGGAATTAAAACTAAAAAATAAATAAATAGATAAAATTGTAGCCTTAGTGAATGAAGTAGTTGTGAAGTGGAAATATAAATGGCAAATATGAATGGTAATAACACTCACAGTCACAAATAAACACAGACGCAACATTGTAGGAGAATTTGGTGGTTAATTTAATCAAAAACTGGTTTCAAAGATATTATTGAGATATAAAGCAGGTGTATTTTTATTTGATTTCCTGTCGCGGTGCATTTATTACTCTATCCAGACGAAGTTCATGCTTTTAATTGTAGTATAATTTCGTGCTATCTATATTATTTTCTTACTAATTTGCCAATCTACCTCATTCAATGTGACGCTAATTACAGCACACTTTGTAACGATTGTACATGTAATGTCCCGTTTACAACGTGCTTTATAGAAGAGATAACAGTAATGCCATTAATTAAAGACTTTTGCTTCAATGTCCAGAGTCGCCAAACACTCCCGCGTGAAGATCAAAAGCAAAATTTGCAATGATCATGATTCCATAATTTACGGAGCCAAAAAACTTGTCACTTGTATCACAATGATTGGAAGAGAGTGGGCTTCATGGAAGGTTTTTGATATGTGCACAGTCACGCACACACACTTACACACACACACACACACACACACACACACAACACACACACACACAACACACAACACACACACAACACACACACACACACACACACACACACACACACACACACACATACACACAACACACACACACACACATAAACACACACACACACAGAAGGAGAGAAGGAGAGGTAGAGGGAGAAGGAAAGAGAGGGAGAAGGTGAGGGATAGAGTGAAATAGGAGAGAAAGAGAGAGTGTGAGTGAGTGAGAGAGAAAGAGAGAGAGAGAGAGTCAGACAGACAGACAAAGACAAAAGGAGAGACGAAGAGAAAGACAGCCAGGAAGAGAGAGAGAGAGAGAAAGCGAGCGAGCGACACTATTAATAATTATCGCATCTAATCACTTTTTCCATAACGACCGCCTCTCTCTGCTTGATGACGCAACGAATATCTAATTAAATGTCTTCCTAATTAATATTTATCACTTCACGGCCGGGATCTTTGGGGGAATTTATGGCCTGTAGAAGGGGCATTAAACTATATCTTTTAAAATTCTTTCTCTCTTCTTCTTCTTCTTCTTCTTCTCTGTCTCGTTCTTCTTCTCTGTCTCCTTCTTCAGTTTGTTAATTGGTCGGTCTGTCTGTTTGTCTCTCTCTCTCCCTCTCATTTTCCTTCTTTAGTCTTCTTTTCTTCTTCTTCTACTACTATTTCTTTCTTTCTTTCTTCTTTTCTTCTTCTTCTTTCTTCTTCTTCTTCTTCTTCTTCTTCTTCTTCTTCTTTCTTCTTCTTCTTCTTCTTTCTTCTTTCTTCTTCTTCTTCTTCTTCTTCCTTCTTTTTCTTCTTCTTTCTCTTCTTCTTCTTCCTCTATCTCTTATTGCAATCACCATCATCATCATTATCATTACCTTTGTTAAGAATTCGGAGTTGCAGTGAAGGATAAAAATATTCTATCAGCTGATCAATACAAGAAACAACAGTTTTAGTTCCATCTTTTCCAAATAAAAAAAACTTTTGGCAATATTCTAAAAGGATAAAGATAATTTAGTACCTAATGAGAGAGTAAGAAACAACAGTTCTAGTGTTTTTTTCGAATATTTTTCTTTTCTTTTAGCGATTATTCCTTCTATAAACATAAACAGTAAGATAGTTTTAGTAGCATACACACATACGCATCCAAATAGGATTTTTTTTTATTTTTTATGTCAGCTGATATCAAAACTCTCGGAGCTTTAGTGAATGAATCAGCTGTAGATTGTAAATATGAATGTTAATAACACTCACAATCACATATAGATACAGCCTCGGAATTTTCATGTTACAGATACGACAAACACATAGGAGGTTTTAGCGGTTATTATTTTTTTTTTTTTTTTTTAAGAATTAGTGGTTTAATGAATAGCGTTGTCGAGAAATGATGATGGTGTATTTCAGATTTTTGTCACGTCTCACTCTCTTCTTTTTCTTCTTCTTCTTCTTCTATTTCTCTTCTTCTTTTCTTCTCTTCTTCTTCTTCTTTCTTCTTCTTCTCCTTTCTTCTTCTTCTTCTTCTTCTTCTTCTTTTTCTTCTTCTTCTTCTTTCTTCTTCTTTCTTTTTGTTGGTGTATTTCATTTTTTTTCACGTCTCGGTGCGCCTATAATTTTAGAGTTAGATGTAGTTAATGCTTTTAATTGTATCATAATTTCGTGCTATCTACATTATTTTCTTATCATTTTTTTAAGTCAATCTACCTCATTCAATGTGACGCTAATTACAGCACGCTTTGTAACGATTGTACATGTAATGTCCTGTTTACAACGTGCTGTATAGAAGAGATAACAGTAATGCCATTAATTAAAGACTTTTGCTTCAGTGTCCAGAGTCGCCAAACACTCCCGCGTGCAGATCAAAGGCAAAATTTGCAATGATCATGATTCCATAATTTACGGAGCCAAAAAACTTGTCACTTGTATTACAATTATAGGAAGAGAGTGGGTTTCTTGGAAGCTGCTTAACGTGTACATACGCACATGCACACACTAACACACACATACACAATACACACACACTCACCTTAACTACGCATCTTAAACACACACACACACACACAGACAAACACTAAACACACACACACACACACACAGACACCTTAACTACGCACCTCAAACACAAACGCACACAGACACACACTTTAAAAAAAACGCACACACACACACGCACACACGATCACAAACGGCCTCATAGCAGGTTTCTCAAGGGCCAAATATGGATGAATTAATTAAGTTGCGATAAGTTAACCAATGTCAAGCCAAGACAGTCCGGGGAAGGTATCTCACTGGCGATCAGGAGTCGTCTATCCGGACATGCGACCGCCTCTCGCCCTCTCTCGCTCTCTCTCTCGCTCTCGCTCTCTCTCTCTCTCTCTCTCTCGCTCTCGCTCTCTCTCTCTCTCTCTCTCTCTCTCTCTCTCTCTCTCTCTCTCGCCCTCTCTCTCTCGCCCTCTCTCTCTCTCTCTTTCTCCTTTCTCTCTCCTCTCTCCTCTCTCTCTCTCTCTCTCTCTCTCTCTCTCTCTCTCTCTCTCTCTCTCTCTCTCTCTCTCTCTCTCTCTCTCTCTCTCTCTCAGTCTCTCTCTCTCTCTCTTACTTTCTCTCTCTCTCTCCTTGACAGGGATGAGGGCAGGTGGCACATGCTCTTCTTTCTCGTGTCCACCGCGGGTGTTGTGGCCGGTGTCCAGCGGAGTGGGAAGACGTAGGCTTGGCAGATGCAGCGTCTGCTCTGCGTTAACCTCGTACGTTAGACCCAGGCCGCCGACGCCGCGCCGGTGGGACATCCAGCGGGCGCCGTGTCTCGTGGCGTGTGATTGCCTGCGTCGTCTCTGCAACCCTGTCCAGCAGAAGACATGAAGGCGGGCAGGCAGACCACACAAGCGGACTCTGCTCCATAAGGCTGCGGACTTGCAACTTGTGGAGTATTGCTACAGCAGGTCCGTTCAGGAGACTGCTGATGCGACGGAAGCACCAAAGCTTCCCCGCAGCAGCCTTAACCACCTGCTGAA
>NW_020870006.1:35000-40000 GCF_003789085.1 Penaeus vannamei
AAGACTTTTCTTGCCGAACGCAGGGAAAATAGACCTTTTTTTTTATTCTGGCGAAATCAGCCACCGAAAAGGCTATCATATATTCATTTCCACGGCGCTTTCCGGGAAAAAAAACTTGTCTAATCAGTCACCGTTTTCAGTTTTACGTCTGAAACGATTTGGTCCAATCATTTTCTTGTATTTCTATTCCTATTGGTTCTCCTTTTTTCTTTACTTTTTTCTTTATCTTTTTCCTTTCTTTTTTTCATTTCTTGCTTATCTACCTTTTCCCTTTCCCCCTTCTTCTTCCTAATTCCTCCCTCCCCTCTGCCCCACCTCCACCCTCCCCACCTTCCAACCCCCTCCTCATTCCCCACCCCATTCCTCTGAGCCCCCCCCCCCATCCCACCCTCCCTCACACCCGATCCCCCGCCCAGAAACTCCCTCATAATCCGGTAACGATCAAAGGCGCTGATTAATGAGTACAAAACCTAACTTACAAGAAAAAACTTGGGGATCGCTTAAGTGCCAGCCGATTTTTCAAGTTAGGGTCACTTGGTGGCGGAACTTGGGAACTTTTTAGTAGCGAGACTTTTCGGAAAGTTCGGGGGAAAGGGAAGTTTGTACCAGAGATTAAAAAGATCCGAAAAAAAATATATATAACACCAAGACCTATATATATACAAATATATGCGAGAAAGTTTGAGGAGGAATCATCCGCGCAAGATTTACTTCACCCCCCCACCAAAAAAAAAAAAAAAAAGATAAGAAAAAGATACAAAAACATTAGCAAAACATAATGACTCACAACCCAACTCGAACCCCATATAAAACTAAGAAAATGACAGACCATCAACCACAGACCACCACCCAACTCGGACCTCCCTCCCTCCCCCTCCCATCCTGAGTTCACGAGAACCGGCAAACACTACAAGTAGTAGACGAGTATGAGGGAAGGATGAGGTATGAGGAGCAGTACCCGTTTTTCCCTCGCCAGCATCTCGAGTTCTGAATTCCTTCTGATCTTTAATTCATGGAGGATTCACAGGCTCTCTCGTTCACTGATCTCCTCAATACGGTTGGGGGGGGGGGGGAATGGAGTCCCCACGACCCACCTGACGCTCGCTACCGCACGTAAGTCTAGGGGAGAGATCTGCTTTTGTTGTTGTTGTGTCGTAATATTTGCGGTCATTCTCCAGACTTCGGACTTTTTTTATTGTTTTTTGTGGGTATTTTCGTTTGTCTAGTTTGTTTAGGTTATTTTTATTGTTTATCTTTTTCTTCAAATAGTTTACTTTTCATGGTTATTCTTCAGACTTCAGACATTTTTTATTGTTTTTTGTGTGTGTGTGTGTGTGTTTTCTTTTGTCTAGTTCATAATATATAGATTTATACTTCGTTTAGGTTATTTTTATTATTAATCTTTTTTTCAAATATATTGCTTTTATTTCGTTTTTGTGTTTTTGTTTACGTATCATAAATATTCAGGATTATGCTTCATTCCCTAAAGAATTATTGTTGTTATTTTTTTCCTCTATTTCATTTCGTCTTCCTCCTTTTGACCTTCTTCCTCGCCTCCTTCTTCTTCCTCTCTTTATCCTCACCTGTTGCTTTCCCCCTTCCTCCGCCTCGCTTTCCTTCCATTTTTCTTTCTTATCTCTTCCCTAACCTCGGCTATGGCCTGTTAGTTTATTGGCCTGATTCTTTTTATCTTTCCTCCTTCTTTCCTTCTCCCCTTGCATTCCTTTTTTCTTATTTTTTTATCTCCCTCTCTCTTTCTCTCTTTCTCGCTTTCGCTCTCTCTTTATCTATCTATCTATCTATCTATCTATCTCTCCCTCCCTCTTCCTCTTCTTCTACCCCCTATCTCTCTCTATCTATCTGTCTATCTATCTATCTATGTCTCTCTCTCTCTCTCTCTCTCTCTCTTTCTCTCTCTCTCTCTCTCTCTCTCTCTTTCTCTCTCTCTCTCTTTCTCTCTCTCTCTCATTCTCTCTCTCTCTCTCTCTCTCTCTCTTCCTCTCTCTCTCTCTTTCTTTGTTTTGTTTGTGTATTTCTTTGTTTGTTTATATATGTAGGTATTTTACCAATAATCTCTCTCCTCTACGGTAATTTCTTTTCTTTAATTCCTTAATCCCTACTTTCTATTCTCCTCAGTTCCTTTTTTCGCTTCTCTTTAATTCCTCCTTTCTTCACAAATATCTCATCCTCTTCTCTTCAATTATCTCATCCTCTTCTCTCCATTCCCTCCTTTCCTTTTTATTCCTTTTCCCTCTCCTCTTCGTTTTCATTATCAAGATATCCTCCTGTTCCTACTATTATCATATTCTCTTTACGCCTCTTGCCCCCCCCCCTTCTCCCTCCCATCCCATCCCATCCTTTTATCCCATCCTCATTCTCCTTTCTCATATATCCATCACCCCATGTCTATCTAAATCCCTCTCCTCTCCTTACCATCTTCTCCCCTCACTCCTTCCTCCGTCTTTCCCTTTCCTTCCTCATACTTTCCCCATACTCCCCCGACTCACCCATCCTTTTTCCATCCTTCCCCCTATCCACCCATCCTTCCTCATCCTCCCCCGACCCACCCATCCTTCCCCCAACCTTTCCCTTCCTTCCCCATCCTTCCCCCACCCCACCATGCCTCAGGTGCACGCGTGGCAGGCCAAGACGCCCCATATCTCCTGCCGAGAGCCATGAAGACGCCTCGAGCGCCTAGTCATGGCCCTGCCCAGCTGTTACGCCGCTCGTGAAACATGTCCAGAACACGCCATTCGCTCTCCGTTTTCTGTGAGTCGCTCGTATAACTTCGTATAATGTATGCTATACGAAGTTATTACGCATCCTTCCCCCAACCTTTCCCTTCCTCCCCCATCCTTCCCCATCCTTCCCCCACCCCACCATGCCTCAGGTGCACGCGTGGCAGGCCAAGACGCCCCATATCTCCTGCCGAGAGCCATGAAGACGCCTCGAGCGCCTAGTCATGGCCCTGCCCAGCTGTTACGCCGCTCGTGAAACATGTCCAGAACACGCCATTCGCTCTCCGTTTTCTGTGAGTCGCTCGTATAACTTCGTATAATGTATGCTATACGAAGTTATTACGCATCCTTCCCCCAACCTTTCCCTTCCTTCCCCATCCTTCCCCCACCCCACCATGCCTCAGGTGCACGCGTGGCAGGCCAAGACGCCCCATATCTCCTGCCGAGAGCCATGAAGACGCCTCGAGCGCCTAGTCATGGCCCTGCCCAGCTGTTACGCCGCTCGTGAAACATGTCCAGAACACGCCATTCGCTCTCCGTTTTCTGTGAGTCGCTCGTATAACTTCGTATAATGTATGCTATACGAAGTTATTACGCATCCTTCCCCCAACCTTTCCCTTCCTCCCCCATCCTTCCCCATCCTCCCCCCGCTCCTCCCCCGATCCTCCCATCCCTCCCCATCCTTCCCCCACCCCACCATGCCTCAGGTGCACGCGTGGCAGGCCAAGACGCCCCATATCTCCTGCCGAGAGCCATGAAGACGCCTCGAGCGCCTAGTCATGGCCCTGCCCAGCTGTTACGCCGCTCGTGAAACATGTCCAGAACACGCCATTCGCTCTCCGTTTTCTGTGAGTCGCTCGTATAACTTCGTATAATGTATGCTATACGAAGTTATTACGCATCCTTCCCCCAACCTTTCCCTTCCTCCCCCATCCTTCCCCATCCTCCCCCCGCTCCTCTCCCAACCCACCCATCCCTCCCCATCCTTCCCCCACCCCACCATGCCTCAGGTGCACGCGTGGCAGGCCAAGACGCCCCATATCTCCTGCCGAGAGCCATGAAGACGCCTCGAGCGCCTAGTCATGGCCCTGCCCAGCTGTTACGCCGCTCGTGAAACATGTCCAGAACACGCCATTCGCTCTCCGTTTTCTGTGAGTCGCGCGGAAAGAAGGGGAGACTACGAGGGAGGTAATTTATGCTGAAGGCATACGAGGCCAAAAAATGCGTTTTGTGATGTTGTGTGTGTTTTTTTCTTTTTTNATCTAGGTCCATGGACGTAAATCAGCTTCCATGAGGAGTTGATGACCTTTGTCCACTTAGGTGCACCTAGAATTATCCTGGCTGCTTCGTTTTGTATTGTTTCCAGTTTTTCTTTTAATGTTGTGCTGGAAGCAATGAGGGCGACAGATGCATAGTCAATAATAGGATGGACAGCATGTACATAGAATGATTTATACTTTGTGTCCTGCTCCTATGTTCTCCCTGTCATGACTTTTCCATGACTGACAGTTTCCCCTTGGTTTGTCAAGCAGTATTGGATCTCCTTTTTGAAAGTGAGTGTGTGTCCTATCCATACACCAAGGTATAGATAGTCCTTCACCCATTCCAGATCCATACCCTGTATAGTGAGTTTTTTGTTTCTGGCATTGGTTCTCAGAGCCATTGCTTTGGATTTTGCTGCTATTTTTAGATCCGTCCTACAACACTCTTCAGACACCAGGTTCAGACAACGCTGAGCTCTAGTTAGGCAGTGATTACCAGAGGCTATGATTGCCAAGTCATCTGCATAAGAGATGATCTTGCATCCCTCTGGCAGGTGAATGTCGAGTATGTTGGACATGAGGGTATTAAACAGGCTGGACTAAGAACCCCTCCCTGAGGAGTTCCATTTTCAAGTGGCATGTGCTGTGAGAGGTGGCCTTGAAATCTGACATTTGCTGACCTATTTTTAAAATAGTCAGCTATCCAGGCCAAGAGTCTGCCTTTGACTCCTTTGTAGATTAGGGTCTCTTGAATGGCAAGCGGACTTGCCAGTTCAAAAGCCTTCTCCAGGTCAAGGAAGACAACCATGGCAGGCGAGGTGCAGATTGTGCTTAAGAGTGTGGAAATGCTATGAGCAGTGCTCTTACCCCTTGTGAACCCGTGCAGGTGTTCATGGGGGGACCCGTTTTCCATCGGAGCCTGTTGAATACCATCTCAGCTGTTTTACCCAGGCAGCTGAGAAGAGAGATGGGACGGTACTTGCCAGGCTCCTTTGGTTTT
>NW_020870006.1:60000-70000 GCF_003789085.1 Penaeus vannamei
GCAGCGAGTATTTGTGGCATCCCAACAGAAATGTTAAAGGCTGGTGGTGAACCAATGGCGCGGGGGTTGCATGCTGTCTTGATTGCCATATGGTGGTCCGGTACCATTCCCCGACCTGTTGAGGGGTGTGGTCATTCCTCTATGGAAGAGGAAGAGGGACCGATGGGACTACAGCAATCACCAAGGCATCACACTGCTCAGTATACCAGGCAAGGTTCTCGCCCACATCCTTCTGAGACGTATCAGAGACCACCTACTGAGGCATCAGAGGCCGGAGCAATCTGGATTGACTCCTGGTAAGTCCACTATAGACCGTATCTTTGCACTTCGAGTCATTGTGGAGCGCCGTCGTGAGTTCAGGCTTTCGATATGGTGCATCGGAAATTTCTCTGGGAGATCCTAAGGCTAAGAGGAATTCCACAAAGGATTATTGGACTAATAGCAAGTCTGTATACTAGTACTGAAAGTGCTGTAAAGTGTAGTGCGGGCCTGTCGAGCTTCTTTCCTGTTATTTCAGGAGTGAGGCAAGGCTGTGTCCTTGCACCAATACTTTTCAATACTTGCATGAACTGGATATTGGGCAAAGCTACTGTTCAAAGTCATTATGGAGATACTTTTCNTCGTGTGGTCATCCCTCTCTAGAAGGGGAAGGGGGACCATTGGGACTGCAACAATCACTGAGGCATCACACTGCTCAGTATACCAGGCAAGGTTCTTGCCCACATCCTTCTGAGACATATCAGAGGCCAGAGCAATCTGGATTCACTCCTGATAAGTCCATAATAGAACGTATACTTGCGTTTTGAGTCATTGTACAGCGCCGTCGTGAGTTCGTGTTTGGGCTGCTTGCAGCCTACCTCGACCTCAAGAAGGCGTTCGATGTGGTGCATCAGGAATCACTGGGAGATCCTGAGACTGAGAGGAATTCCAACAAGGATTATTAAACTAATTGCAAGTCTGTATACTGGTACTGAAAGTGCTGTAAAGTGTGATGGGGGCCTGTCGAGCTTCTTTCCTGTTAGTTCAGGAGTGAGGCAAGGCTGTGTTTTTGCACCAACACTTCAATACTTGCATGGACTGGATACTGGGCAGAGCTACTGTTCAATGTCATTGTGAAGCAATACTGGGCTATATTAAAGTTACAGACCTTTACTTTGCCGATGATGTTGCTACTCTATCTGAGTCTTTGGAAACCCTAGTGGTGGCTCTTGATGCATTTAGTAATGAAGCGAAGCCCTTGGGTTTAGAGGTCTCCTGGACCAAGACCAAGATCCAGGACTTTAGGGAATTGTTAGGAGAACCTGTTCAGTAAGTACGTGCTTGTAGCGAGGACATTGAAGTCACAGAGAGCTTTACATACCTTGGTAGTGTAGCTCATAACTCTGGGCTGTCAGACCAGGAAGTCAGCGGATGGATTGGCCTGGCAGCAGGGGTCATGAACTCTCTCGACAAGAGTATTTGGAGATGCTAGTACCTGTGCAGAAGAACCAAGCTACGTGTCTTCAGGGCCCTGATAATGCCAGTTTTGCTATACGGTAGTGAAACCTGGACATTATCTTGTGCCTTGGAGTTATGTCTTGATGCCTTTTGCAATTAGTCCTTGTGCCGGATCATGGGGTACAGTTGGTGGGACCACGTGTCCAACCAATGGTTGCACCGTGAGACTGGCACAGGACCTGTTACCTACACAATCCGAGATCGCCAACTCAGGCTGTATGCCTGTGGGAAGACCTAGGAAGTCGTGGCTTGGGCAGATCGATCAAACCTGTCGTTAGGAGCTTGAGATGGGCCGAGTCCCTGCCTGGTAGCTTGCCATGAGGGATCCTAGAAGGTGGAAGCAAAGGGTGAATACGGCTATGCACTCCCCTCGGCGTCCTCATCAATGGCAGACTGGGGTTGATCTTTGACCACACCTGAGCTGGGAATGCCGATGTTTAACAATGCCATATGATGGCATCCTTCCCATATGATGCTTTCATTTCACTGAAGGTCTCTTATGGTGTGCAGCCATTCAAGTATAAAAACCTGTGATGCTTGATAATCCACTTGTTCCATTTTCATACTTTACTGCACCTTCACTGCTGTAACAGAAAATATATTATGAATTAAGGACTGGAAATCAGTGCATGACCTACAGAGATGTGTTGTAGTATTTGTGTTGTGTATCTACCACATGACTGGTGTCTTATCTCTGGAGAATGTTTGTGTAGGTGTGAGTTCCCACAGGTATGGCTTGTTGGAGACAAAGTGTTCTACGGGGGAACTGGAGAGGTTCCTCGTGGCTGCTGCTTAACTGTGGTGCTGTTGGATGATCTTGAGATGGTGCTGATCTCAGTCTGGATTTTGGAGCTTAAATACTCAGGAACAAGGGGAGCTTTCAGTCCAGTGAGAGAGCTGTAAAATGTCATGTAAGCCAGTCGGGCCTTGGCAATGAGTCCTGAGAATTGCCTGGTGGTGAGTGGACATGGACAAGGCTGTGGTGTGGACCTGGTTGAATCCAACCTTGCAGTTATGCCGAGTTGCAGGTTGTGGGTTGTGGCTGCTACAGTATATCTATATATATATATGTGAAATTTCAGCCTCCTAGAATTAGCAGAAGTGGGTCGGGAAATCTTTAATGAGTGCCCCTTGCCTTTTCAGAGCCTCTCAAGATTCTTGTAGTGTAGTGGATGTAGTGTGAGAATTCAGATGTGTGGGTTTTACACATTTTTTGTGGGCAAAGGTTTTTATAGATTTACTTTGTATTGATTTATTTTTACATTATCTGTATTTTGATTGCACCTCATCACTTTTTTAAAGGGGGATGCACAACGATATGTGATATGTCAGTGCATAAAATATTCCAAACAAAAAAGTTTCTTAAGATTTGTTTTTTACTCTGTTTTTTATTTATCTTTTGTGTTTACACATAGATGGCTCCACAAAATACTAGTCAGCAAGGAGTTAATTACTAGTCCTTCCTATCACATGATTTATCTTTCCCTTAATTTTTAGAAAGATTCTTTACCATTTGTATTGCGATTAGTATTTTAATATTACCATTACCATGATTAACATAACAACATGGTGGTATTAATAGCATTAGATAGAAACTTTTTTTTTAGAATATTCAAGGAATTGGGAAATTAGGTGAGGTCATGTATGGACAAATAATTGACTCCTCGTCAGCTGGGCACATGTAGAACCATCTGTGTGTAGACACATTTCACGAAACAAAACTACAGTGGACAGTTCATGTACCTGGTGACAATAGTTAATGAGCAATTTACTTCCATCTTGTCAAACGTATGATAGTTAAAGAATATTTATATATGCATGTCTTATATTTCTATACTTGTTATCTATAAGCTACAAATGGTTCACAGATGAATATAATTCATCAAAGGGAAGGTGTAACAGAAATGGTTATCATGGGCAGCTGACCCCAGTATTATACTGTTACTCTGACTGACTGCGATTAGATGAAAACGAACAAAGAAACAAACAGAAAACACTATACATTAAAGAAGTTTTTTGGAGATACTATATTTTTTATTGATTTATCAATGCAGTGTGGAAAGTGATTATATTTACGTTACCACAATAGTAGAACATGGCTGTTGTTCATAATAATAGCATCTTCCACATTAACAGGGGGTGTTGGATGGGCAGCAACACAGCTTGCCAAAACCATACCAAATGTTACGGTCTTTGGAACAGCCTCAGCTCACAAACATGAGGCTATGCAAGAGAATGGAGTAGACTATGCCATCCACCATGGTCAGGTAAGCTTCTAGTAACTGAATGTTTTCAGTAACATTTAGGGGTCAATAATTGATGCTATTGAAAGAAGGAAAGTGATAGGAATGTTTCTGGTTGCAGGATAACAGAAGTTTCATGTTTGTTGATATTTGATGGAAGAGAACTGATATTTGTTTCATTTGAAAATCTGGAAATGTTTTTTTGATACTAAAAGAATACTTAATATTTGTTAATAATCATTAATGCTTATGTATTATATAAAAATGCCTGATGTGAATAATCTTTTCTATTTATTTTAGCTGTAAAATTCTGTTGTAGAGATAAAAGGTGATATGTTTTTTAGTTTCTATAGGGAAACACCACTATTGAATATTTTTATCATTTTTTAAAGGGCAAAAATCTCAATCTGATGATGGCTGTATCATATCTCAAATTCATTATGAGTGAATACTGAATATTTTATGATCATGTGAAATATGACTATACAGCGAGATCTGGTTTGCATCATTTATGGATAACACTTAAACATATACGTCTGTGCATGGTTCTTGTGGGCACCAGAAGGGCTTGTGACCTCTAAAGGGGCCCTTAATTTTATGTTAAAATCATACAAAAATGCAGTATTATATTACCCCAGTGCCAATGGGAAAATGGTGCATTACCTTTGACAATACTTGGTTAAATGTTTCTGCACATAGATGGCTCTGCCAATGCTTGTCCACAAAGGAGTCAATTAGTAGGTTGTGTGACCTCACTTTTGCTTGAAAAAGCAGGAAAATTTTTTTTTTACTAATGCGATCAATATTGACACTGTTATATTTATTATAAACATTATAATTACTATATTATTATTGACAGTACTAACAGCAGTATTAAATATTAGAAAATATTATCAAAAATCAAGGAAAAGTGTAAACAGGTAACACAGGTAGTTCACATAATTGGGTCATTGGTGACTTAGTACTTGCGGAGCCATCTATTGTAAAAACAATTACTAAATTCAACACACACAATGGATGTGGCAGGTACATGCATGCCATCCCCGGCATTATGTGGTTAATTGGCTGTGATATAGATATTGACAATTTCAGTGGTGAAAAGTAGTAGGGGTACTGGCTGGGGGCACCAGGTTATATTTTCATACACTCACTCACTCACTTACTCTCACAAGAACTATCACTCAGTTAGTCACCCAGTCACTTACTCGCTCACTCACTTACTCATTCATTCATTCATTCATTCATTCATTTATTCATTCATTCATTCATTCATTCATTCATTCACTCACTCACTCACTCACTCACTCACTCACTCACTCACTCACTCACTCACTCACTCACTCCACTCACCCATCCACCCACCCACCCACCCACCCACCCACCCACCCACCCACCCACCCACCCACTCACTCACTCACTCACTCACTCACTCACTCACTCACTCACTCACTCACTCACTCACTCACTCACTCACACTCACCACTCACTCACTCACTCACTCACTCACTCACTCACTCACTCACTCACCCACTCACTCACTCACCCACTCACTCACCCATGCATTCACCCACTCACTCACCCACTCACTCACTCACTCACTCACTCACTCACTCACTCACTCACTCACTCACTCACCCACCCACCCACCCACCCACCCACCCACCCTCACTCACTCACTCACTCACCCACTCACTCACAAGCCTGCTAATTCAATCACTCACTCCCACTCCCACAAGCTCACTCACAGTTACGCACTCTCACACACAGTCACTCAGACAAAAAAAAACAAAAAGATAAAGCCCAAACTTTTTTTCAGGATTATGAAAGAGAAATCTTAAAGGTCCGACCTCAAGGTGTCAGCATTGTCTTGGACAGCTTGGCAGGGGCCGAATTTACCAGAAGTCAGAACCTTTTGGAACCTCTGGGCAAGGTAATCCTTCAAAGTATTTCATAATTTCTTAACTTGTTGATGTCAAGAGTGTGTATACTGTCCACTGTAGTTTTGTTTTATTCATAGACGGCTCATGAAAAGTGTTCAGTTACCAAGAAATCAATTGATACCTAACTTCAGAGAACTATAATAATAGGAATAGATTTTTTTTTTCCTTGTAAAAAATTCAAGGAAATTTGTAAGTAGGTGAGGTCAGGTAGGCCTAGTAACAGATCCATGTGACTAATATATAAATATATAGGCCACAGATACCTGTCTTATGGCTTGACTGACTGGTGATCAGTACTTGCATAATCCCTGGGGCATAGAACACTACTGAGGAGGGACAAGGAGCAGCAATCAGGAAGTAAAGCCCTGAGCACAGAATGCAGTTTGCTCTGTAGATGGTTGGGTTGTCTCACATTAGATTGGGGTGTGAAAAGTTGAGTTGAGTATTATGTGCAGTAGATCAGGTTGAGCCACTGCCCGTGATCATGGATGCTGACAGTGTCATGATCCCAGTGCCAAATCCACCTATCAGTGAGGAACCTCCTACCCTGACAGAAGTTAGGGATGCTTTCTCCAAGCTGTGGTGTTGCAAAGCAGCTGGCATTTGCAACAACCCTGCTAGACTGTTGAAGTCTGCCAGGGAACCCATGGCTCTTGGATTGCATACTTCCTGGTCATAGTCATCCCTCTGGAAGGGAAATGGGGATCACTGGAATTGCAACAATCACTACACTGCTCAGCATTCCAGGCCTGAGCAATCTGGATTTATTTCTGGCAAAGCCACAATAGACTAACCTTGCTATGTTACTGTAAAGGGCTGTCATGAATGTAGTTTGACTTCAATAAGGCATTTAAATCAATGTATTATGAATATAGAAAGCCTTTCTTGTGATTCCAGAAGTGAACTAGGTTATGGTCATGTGCTGATGCTTTTCAACAACTGCATTGACTAAATGATGGATGGAGCTATCATCCAAAGTCAGTGTGGAGCAACACTGGATAACAATGTCACAACCTCTACCTTGCTAACAATGTTGCCATCTCATCTGAATCTTCGGAGACTGGCAGGATCTCTTAATGCTCTCTCAAGTTACAGAGCTTCACATGTTTTGATAGTAAAATGCATGATTTTCAGCTGTCAGATCAAGAAGTCAACAAATGGGATCGTCTGGCAGCAAGAGCCATAAATTGCTTGTAAAGATTATATGAAGGTGCAGGAGGACCGAGCTACATATCTTTGACACCTTGATCCTGCTAGTTTTGTTGTATTGAAGCAAAACTTGAACCTTATCCTGAAGTATGGAGTTTCATGTTGTCTTGTAAAGAGACAACCCTTGGTGGAGGAAGCCCATGGGACAACCTAGGAAGTCGTAACATGGGCAATTTTACTGAATCTGTTGTGATGAGGTATAACTGGGCCATGCGCCTGCCTGGTAGCTCACTAAGAGAGACCCTTGTGGCTGGAATCAGGTGTATGTAACAATGCACCTTCTCAGCACTAGACCCACTGAAAGATTGCCTTAGATTAGTTTTTATTATGTGAGGGGATCTGAAGGAGGCTTAGTGTACATTTGTTTTTTGACCAAATACTGCCAGGAAAATGTGATGTTCACTGTAATATTTTGTGAAAAGTATCTATGCTCAGATGGCTCTACAATTATTCAGCCACCAAAGAGTCAATCTGTAGTTTATATGACCCCACTTGATTTCCCCCACCTTAAGTTTTTGGGAAGAATGTTATTTTTTCCATTGTTATTAATATTGATGTAATTATTATTACTGACAAAATTATTACAGGTGGTGCTAATAGGAGCCAAAGGAATGATTGAGGGGGAGCATCGCAGTCTGTGGTGTATTCTGAAAACCTGGTGGAACACAAAAAATGTCTCTCCTCAGTCTCTCATCATGAAGAACCATGCTGTAGCAGGTACTTACTTAAAAACTAAAGTGCATGCTACACTATGTGTACCACCAGGCAAAATCCAATGCATGAGCGCACCATATTAATTATAGATTTATTTCTCTTAATGTGTTTGCTTTCTCTCTCCAGGTTTCCATTTAACTGAGCTCAGAAAAAGAGACCCAAAAGCTTTTCGAAAAGGATGGATGGAGGTCAGAGACATGATAGCTGATGGGGTATTACGTCCTAGAATTGATTCAGTCTGGAAATTTGAAGAAATTGTAGAGGCGTCAAAACAAATTTCTGAGAGGAAAAACATTGGGAAAGTTATTATTAAGCCATGAATTAATGAACCTTTTGATTCAAAGAGCCTGAATGATGTAGCTAGCTACATGCATGTGGAATACTCTGTGTATCTGGCTTCTTTACCTTAATTTTTTATAAATGCTAATTTTGGTGTTTATGTCTGTCAGTAGCCTTGCAATTGCACAATAGTTCCAGTAGGACTTCTGTATTCACTTTTACCTGTCTTTGCTTAATTCTTTTTCAGTCTGGCCAACAGGAAGACAATTTCCATGAGTTGCTTTACCTAATCCTATCAATATTGATGCTATTAGCATTATTGTAGACAATTTGATTTTTACAGTGTTTTGACATACATAAGGTACAGCAATATAAGATACCAGAATGCATTTCTGAAAATCAAGGAAAAGGTTAAACAGGTGAGATAGGTAGTACTCATAATTGGCTCATTGGTGACTTGTTGAGCAATCTGTGTGTATAGACAATTTGTGTGTATAGACAACTAATAGAAACATACATTTATGTATATGTTTAGATATACATATGTATATATATATTATATATATATATATATATATATATTATATATACATAAGTATACATGTTTATATATACATATGTGTGCCTGTATACATAAATGTATATATATATACTTGTATCTATATACACATATATGTATATTTACGAATATATACAGATATATGTATATTTATATGTCTATATTCATATATATTTATTATATACATAAATATATATATGATATATATGTATATATATAAAAATATTACATATATGTATATAAATATGTATACATATATGTATATATGTATATGCATGTGTATGTAAATATATATATATGTATATCCATATGTATGCATATGTAAATGTATATATATGTATGTATATGCATGTATATGTAAATGTACATATGTATATACATATGTATGCATATGTAAATGTATATATATGTATGTATATGCATGTATATGTAAATGTATATATATTTATGTATATGCATATGTATGTATATGTATGTATTTGTAAATGTATATATATATGTATGTATATGCATATATATCTATACATGTATATGTAAATGTATATATGTATGTATATGCATATGTATGTATATGCATGTATATGTAAATGTATATATATGTATGTATATGCATGTATATTTAAATTATATATATATATATATATATATATATATATATATATATATATATATATATATATGTATGTATGTATGTATGTATGTATGTATATATGTATATGCATATGTATGTATATGCATATATATGCATATGTATGTATATGCATGTATATGTAAATGTATATATATGTATGTGTATGCATGTATATGTAAATGTATCTATATGTATGTATATGCATGTATAAATGTATGTATATGCATATATATTGTAATGTATCTATATGTATGTATATGCATGTATAAATGTATGTATATGTATGTATATGCATATAAATTGTTAAGTGAAGTAGCTTATAAGGAAGTTCATATTAAAGGAAACATTTTTTTTTTTTTTTTTTTTATCTTAATTAATGTGGAACTTGCAGTGTAGTTTTTTTTTTTTTTTTTTTTTTTTTTTTTTTTTTTTTTTTTTTGAGAATGTAATAAATGTGCTTATTTTATTTTTTATAATGTGAATAAATAATTATTGATAAATCTGACGATCTTGGATGAGTTTAAAACTATATTTTTGATAATGAGATAAGAGACGTCAGATGTAAATAGTGTTGACCTAGCGGACTCGAACAGGGATATTGGTGAAGGTGAGATACACGGTCTTGTGGTATTTGTTTTCTTTATGATTTACTCTTTAAGTTTAATGTTTGAAGTTAGTAAGTTCCAATATGATTATTTGAGAGTATGTACAATTGAAGATATATGTGAATTATAATCAGATTATGAATTTTATGAGCGTCTAATGTGGTCGGGTGTTGGTGTGATGTCCAGAGTACTGTTTTTCTGTTTTCTTGTCTGAAGTTGAAGCTTTTGTTTTTACTCCAGTGATAGGTCCCTTGGTTTCGCTTACATATAAGGCATCTGCTTAATGGCAAAGTATGTTTTAGCTCAGAGTAAATAAGCTAACA
>NW_020870006.1:90000-102500 GCF_003789085.1 Penaeus vannamei
TATAGGAGCGCCGGGCAGTGTCACCAAGAAATTTGATAAATAGCTAGAAATAAGGGATGAACAAGGACACGCAACCCGCGCCAAAAACTACGTTGTTAGGGACAGCTGTGACTCGCTCCCTTGCGAACAAAAGGGGCAATATGGAGGGGAAAATAACAAAGATAAAGATTATGGTTAATGATAACAGTGTGGATAATGATAATAACCAGTGATAATAGTACAAAAAGAAAATGGTAATGGGAATGTTAAATATTACCAATACTACTACGGTATTAATAACAAAATGACCAAGACCAACAGCGCCGCCGCGGGCGCCCCGTCGCGCGGCGCTCACCCGCCCACGAAGGTCCTGGCGGGTGAGGCCCTTGGAGTGGCTGCCTCTTCTGCGATGCTTTCATCCGTTCGCCTGTCCGACGGCCGTCAGACGTCGGCTTGGATGGATATCTCACCACTAAGAAGCCTGTCACATTATCAAAATCAGTTGCCGTTGCTGATGAAATGCGCCTATTTGTTTACGGTCGTATGTGAGTGTGTGACTTTGTGTGTCTGGGTGTTTACATACCTATGTACGTGTGTTTGTTGGCAGCTCTCATTGTAGGTTAGAACTGTGTGGATAGTATGTGTGTAGTATATTTGCGTTTGAATGTGAAGGTATGTCTGCACAAGTTATGGTTGTCTGTCCATGTACGCTTAGTTGTGCCCCATGCATATGTAAACGGGTATGTGTATGTGTGTACATGTGTAATCATAGTCATGCAGACAGCCTTCACTCTCAACCTCTGACCCCATCTGCCGCCCACAGCGAGATGAAGACACGGCTCCTGGCGTTCCTTTGCCTCGCGGGCGCGGCAGCGACAGCGGGGGCGGCGATGCGGGAGTATCTGTCCCTCCCGCACGACGTGGGCGCCACCAGGACGCCCACTTCGGGCCCGAGTGTGGATGTTGCCTGCGCATCCGCTTGCAGCCACAGCGCCGAGTGTGTGGGCTTCGTGTGGAATGGCGAGAAGGTACGGATGAGGGTAGGCCAGTGGGCCTCCCTGCTGGGCCTACCCTGGGTTCTTTGTTCTGAGACTGGGATTTAGGAGGCGGTATGGATGCATATTTAATTCAGTATCGATTTCTGTGTTGTGGGCACATTCATTCACTATCGATTTCTGGGGTTGCGGATCCATGTTAAATTCCCCAACAGTTTCTAAGGCTGTGGATACATGCTCCTTGGGTCACTACGGATTTCTGTGAGAGCGTCATTTTATCGCAATTGGTTTCTAGGGCAAAGTTGCCTTTTTCCCTAATTCCTTATCCGCTTCTGAGGTCATGGATACCACTTTTATTGGCATATTCTTGAGTTTTCTTATTCTTATCTTTTTAATCAATTTCTGGTGTTTTCGCTTGTTTCTTAGGTAGTTGATCTTACTGCTTTCAGAGGAGTCTATACATGTTCACTCCTTGGAAAACGCTTTATATAACCAATGCCCAAACAGGAATAGAGCCATAGCATTTTTGTCTATATATATGAGCTACTGGGAAGACATGGACATCCGTGTGAACTAAACTGCACATTTCACATTTTTTGGAAGGATATTTAATCTAAGCCTTCGCTTCCTCAGCACATTCCCTGCACGCTGCTCTCGGCGCTGAGAGGGCGGGTGCTGGACGCGGGCGGCCCGCGGGCGAGGCTCTACCTGACCGCTCGCCTCGAAGGCCTCCGCCTGGTCTACCTCGGGAGACTGCTCCTCTGGGGGTGCGTTCGCTCGGAGCTCAGTCTGTCAACAGATGGCAGATAAAGCTTAATGATAATAATGATGATAATTATAATAATGATAATTATAATGCTAATGCTAATAATAATAATAGCCATAATAATGATAATAATAATCATAATAATGATATACCCGGAATAAATTGGAATATATCACGTGTGATAGTGTATAGCCAACAGGACAGAATTCTTCTTACAAATCAAACAAACGTTTCGAGTGTTCAACACCCATCTTCAGTGATGACAAAATTGACTGTAAAAGAACTTGAAAACATTTTCTCTCATTTATTTTGATATATATATATATATATATATATATATATATATATATATATATATATATATATATATATATATATATATATCCCCCCTCCAACAGCGAGGCCCGGGACGCCTGTCGCTCCGTCGGGGGGGCGCTGCCGGGCCTGGCCCACGTCTCGCCGTGGCTCCTGTCCTTCGGGCGCAGGATTTTCTCTCGGCGTCCGGCAGGAGAGTGGCCTCTACTTCGACCAAGATCACAACCCGATCGCAGTGAGCGACCTGACCTTCGCCGTGCAGAGGTCAGGGAACGACTCCTTCTGCGCCGTCATGACCAAGGACGGCATCATCGAGAGGCGCTGCGGGCGCTTGCTGGCCCATGCCGTCGCCGTCTGCGTCCTGCGCTGAAGGCAGGCGCAGGGCGGGCGGAGGAAGTGAAGGGAGGCTCCGTGCGAGTGCGGGAGGGGCGCAAATTTGGTTATCTTTATATATATATATATATATATATATATATATATATATATATATATATATATATATATATATTATATACATTATATATATATATATATATATATATATATATATATATATATATATATATATATATATATATAGTATATATATAATATATATAAATATAATATATATATAAATTATATATATATATATATATATATATATGTAGATATACATAATATAGTGTATGTAGTATGTATGTATCTACACACACATATGATATTAGATAAGATATATGACATACAGCTTAGACATACAGATATATATTTAAACATAGATATATAGACAGACAGATATTAGTTAGATATAGTAATACATATGATATATAAATATATATACATATAAATATATATATATATATATATATATATATACATATATATATATATATATATATATATATATATATATATAATATAACACATATAATATATATATATATATATATATTATATAATATATATATATATATATATATATAATATTTATATATACAAATAATATATACACACACACACAAATATATATATATATATAATTATATATATATATATATTATACATAATAATACATATATATATTATATAACATATAATTATATATAATATATGTATATATATATAATATATATATATATAATATATATATTATATTATATATATTATATATTAGTATATATATATTATTATTATATAATATTATATACATTATATATATATATAATATATATATATTATAATATGTTATATATATATAATAAATATATATATATATTATTAAATAATATGTATATGTATGTATGTATGCATATATTTACACACACCACACACACACACACAAAAAAAAAAAAAAAGAAAAAATATACATATAATATATATATAAAGTATATAACAAATAATTATAATCTAATATATATATATATATATTAATATATATAATATATATTAATATTATATTATATATATATATATATATTATATATATATAATATGTATTGATATAATGTATTAGTTATAGTATATGTAAGGTAATGTAATCTCAAATTGTCATATATGTCGAGCGCACACACGACCCTCGCACGGAAGGCCTCCCTTCTACATTCCTGCGCGCCACGCCTAGCGCACCTGCCTGTCAAGCGCAAGAGACGCGCAGACGGCCGACGGCATGGGCCAGCAAGCGCCCTCTCGGCAGCGGCCTCCTCGATGATGCCGTCCTTGGTCATCACTAACGAGCGACCGCACATAAGCACGCGAGCAATAGTGCTGTTGTATCATACCTATAGATACTCACTTTCGATGCTACGGTATCGAATTTTCGCGGTGCACGACATGCAGTCGCGCGAGCTCAGCGGCGCTGTAGGACCAACGCTCGCGTCGACTGGCCCGCGCCGTCTTACGAAGTAGAGGGCCCACTGCTCGGCGTGGCGGAAACGACTTGACAAGTCCAACATCTAATAATATAACTAATATTATACTGACCCGCCGAAGGCATCAGCAGCATCACGCGTCGATTGAGACGTGGACAAGCGAGCCGCAAGGCAGAGAGAGAGGCCCAACGACTGAGTTTAGACGAGACACATGTGTTTCTCCGTTCTCCTGATTGTGCCTCTGTAGGGTGAATATTAGTTGACAGTAAATAGATATTCATGAGTCAACTTGACATTACGGGTCCAAACTGAGTCAATTTACCTTCACACAAATATTATATTACCTATGGTAAGTTAAATTATATAACCAATTGTGTATATTATTTATTTTAATTTTATCATCAATACTTAAGTTTCTTTATTGAGTTGCAATGGCAAGTGAATAAGGCTCTGACAGCAGAAATAATATTTCGGATATTTCTGCATTTATCTTGTTCTCTCAGATGTTATAGTCATATTCAGCTGATTCTATGCGATTCAAAGCATCGAGAGCTTGATATAATCACAATAGATGATAGTAATTGAGAGTATACCACAATCTCTCTGTAATATGAAACGTGACATAGTTAATATCTGTATAATGGTTATATTGTCAGAAATAACCAAAATATCTCATGATGCACATCGAGTAAATCGGCGATCACATAAACACCACACTAAGAGAATTTACCATCTCTGTAGAATATATGTACAGTATACATTATTTATTGCACGATGAGTGATTGAACTCATGATGCAATGACATTGTGATTAAATTAATATAAGTCCATTATATGAGTAATACGAGCAATTCTGGGAGTCTTTGATCTGAAAAGACAATATAACCAATATTTATTATAATATTTTGAACCTTCTCCCTATTCACTGTCCTTTTAATCTTACTCATCCTTTACTTCTATTTCCTTTCTTAATATTTAGAGTGTCTCTTGAGCTTTACCTTTGCACACGTCTACGGGGTAGTCTAATACGCGGTTTCGGTGAGCCTCGCATCTACCTATACCTGTACAATTATCTACTTCTGATCGTTACATATCCTTTCTTCATGTGATGAGCTCTCTCAGTCATGTGGCGCGCGTAAGGGCCGGTCTTCTATTGTTCAATCTCACTCACATCCCGGTGACTCTTCGTGCTACGCGCTCCATGTCTGGTTCTACATCATCTGTATGCTCATCTGATTCGTCTCGCTCTTACCTACTATCGTTCCCGCGTATAGCGTATCGTCTAGGGAGATTATTTTTGGCGCTAGCTTGTAATCTGGTATACGCTTCAGTACAATATACTTCATCATCTTCACCATTCTGAAACATTGTGTAAGGTCATTACTGTTAGCTTCTCTATCAACTTGCCGCATGTCCTCATTCACCTTCCACTTAGCTCTCATCTCTATTACATATATATTATTCTATCACTACTCTACTGCAATTCGGAAGTTGCAGTGGGATATCATCCTATTATTTTACACGGAGTATACATGTATCACGGCAATCCTCTCTGAGCATCAAATATCTTAACTACTATAGAACAAGCGACAATATCACCATAATAGACCTATCTATTAATAGAAAAGAAAACTAGCAAGTCAATCTCTTATATAAACTACCACAGAATAAGGTCACTCATGGTAAAACTCAGAAGCGGAATAGGTAGTGTATTACCGATATACACACACTTTGCCTAGACAACCAATTTTTTCTGAAAGAATACAATAAATAAATAATAAAGCGTCTTACACGATAATATATTATTCCAGGTAGATGAACCCAAGAGAGATGCAAGGATTTAACTCAACAGCCTTAGAAAACTGTTGGGGAAAATGTATTACATCAAATGGAGATCCTGCAAGACCCACTTCAACGTACACAACGCACACTTAGAAGAAATTTGGCATCAACAATACACTAAACTATGAGAAATCGAGAATAATTAAACTGAACAATAATAGATTAGAAGACCAATAACAACCATGAATTAATCGATGATAATCACACAATACCGAGCGAGACTCTATAACTAGAGATACGTAACGCACATTGCGATCGAATGAACTATAGATGATCCGCAGGAAATGGAAATGCACATGCACCATGAGATGAGGAACACTTGGTCCCTAATCTCATCACGTACACTGCACGTACTATAGTAATGATAATAATAATGGATAATATATGACTGATATTACTATAAGATAATGATAATAGTAATGATAATAACAATAATGACGTTAGTGATAGCATTGATGATGATCATAATAATAGCAATGCTAATAATGATAGTAATAGTTATAATGATAACAATAAGGATAATAAAAGTGATGATAATGATAGTGCTAATGATAATGATGATAACAATGACGCTAGTTTTAGAGAGAATGATAGTGATAAAGATAACAATGATAACGGTAGGCATGCTCATAATAATTATGACAAATTTTATTAAATATAATGACAATACTAAGGATAACAATGATAAAAATACTGATAATAATAATGATAGTAATGATGGTAATAATAATGATAGTAATGATGGTAATAATAATGATAATAATAAAAGTAATAATAATAATAAGGATGATAATGATAGTAATAATAAAAGATAATGATGATGATGATGATGATGATTATGATAATAATATAAATGATAATGATAATGATAGTAATAGTATTAACAACAACAACAACAAAAATAGTAAAGATGAGAATGATAATTAGAAAATCAATACTAATATAGATAACAGGAGGAAAAGAAATAATGATGACATGTAATAATGATAATCAAAACAACATCATCAACAACACTGGTCGTTGCAATGCTCATGCCAATAGGAGGGACTATGATAAGCAAACCTGGAATAGTGGTAAACAGAAGGAAAGAAATATGCTGATAACAGTATTTGAAAATATTCATTACAAAAACAGTGATGGTGATATTGATGTATATTATTGAAAAAAATAATAACAACGGCGATGATGCTTATAATAACAGCAGTCGTAATAGTTTATAGTAGTCAACAATGAAATTGATGAAAAATAAGGTTAATGTTGATTGACTGTAACAACAGTGATAAAGATGGTGACAGCGAGAGGTCAATCATTTTCTCTCGACCTTTTCCCAGAGACTTCCCCGAGTGCACAAAGCAAACGAGGGAAAAGACGACCTCTGCCACAGGGTCTCGAGAGCCTGAAGGAATGCACAGACGCTGGTAGATTGTAACAGGCGCCAGCGCTAGGACTGCCTTTGTCTACGGGCTTTCATCATGAGAAAAAAACAAATATAAATGTGTTCGTGTCTTTGCTTTGAAAATAAGACATTTCATCTGGCGCACATCTCCCAGTCTTGGTGTCGACAGTGCGATACTAAGGCAATAAATAATTTGTGACTTGATTTAATCCACACCGTCATTCTTATGTTCTAAAAAGCGTACGCCATAGATACCCCCCCCCCCTGCATAAGAATTGTTAGCATATGAAAATGATGAAAAATGGCTTGTCCATAAGATCAACGATAATAATGATATCTCTCGTGTCATTTTTGGTGACAGGGATCCGTCATATTACAGGTTTACATATCATGCAATCTTATCCTCCCAAGTCCTTGGCCAATGCTTTAGACACCTAGAATCATTACGGCAGTGCAATCACTTTCCTATCTTGGGCGCAGTGACTAACAACAGCTGGGCGTCGGACGCGTCTGCACGAACCTCCAATACAAATCAATATGCTTTTGGGAGTGCTGTGCGACGCACGTCTATCGCTCCTCAATTACCAAAAGTACAGAAGCCGAGGCGCTACTTCAGAAATAATTGCAACTGGAGGCGGAGCGCCACACGAAGCGTTTTCCTAGAGCTCCGCCGGGAACCAGTCGGTGCTAATGCGCTTGACTAAGCGTGTGGCAGAAGGAATTCACGAAAGCTTCATACACACCCAAGCGTGCGTGTACAAGTTTATACACGCATACATAGACAAACGTACACACGCGCGAACGCACGCGCGCTCATACTTTTATCTCTATCACACATACACTCATAAACACTTCATTTTTTAAATACATTATCATATCTTTCATCGTTGTTATATCTTCTCTCTCTCTCTCTCTCTCTCTCTCTCTCTCTCTCTCTCTCTCTCTCTCTCTCTCTCTCTCTCCTCTTCTCTCTCTTCCTTCGTCCTCTCTCTCTCTCTGCTTCCTCATTCATCCATTTTAACAACTCTTAGTAATCTTCACGAGCTGCGTGGATATGAGGTTTATGCATTCTCAGCGTTGCGAATTATACGAGACAGAGAGAGAGAGAGAGGGAGAGGACGAGGAGAGATCGAGGAGAGATGAGAGAGAGCAGAGAGAGAGAGAGAGAGAGACGAAGGAGTCAGAAGAGAGAGTAATTGAATATACTCTCGAGAGAGAGTGAGATTCAAGAGATTGAGAGAGATATTGAAATAATTGGGATAAGGAGCACGGTGCCCTAATAGATAAATAGGATTTATATATAGTATATATTAACATATATACATATTATATCATACTAATATACTATATTATATAATATTCAGGAGAGTCTCAATGCACGAGCATGCAGCATCGATAACAGAGAGACGAGAGGAGGAGAGATGGCCACAGAGGCCACTAAACAATGAGCGGAGACAAAGTTACGACATCGAGAGGAACAACTGTCTATGTCTTGTCAACGGTAAAGGCGTCAAGCAAATGTTTGCGGCACGACAAAATACACTCTGATTCCGAGTAGTACACAAAACTGCAACCAGAAAAAAAATCGTACCATTGAAAAAGTGAGAGTCAGCCCTGTGTTGCGACCAGTCTCGCCAATATCAAGGCTCAATCACTCGTCTCTTCATGAGTGTATCTATCATCTCCCTAGCGGCGCGAAAATACTTCTTTATGTGATTAAATACTTACTCTCAATACGTCCTACGAATGCAACTTTAAGCTGCCCATCCGTCTACAGGTGCAAACACATGGTGCAGTGCAATCTACAACATTGGCTCGTTATCTCTTGCGGTTAAGCACTCTCGGTTGCCTTCTACATCTCTTCACATAATTATGCATCTATTGAAAACGCATAACAATGAGGATTTCATCATGATTACTCTCTCACCCTTCCTGCACGATTCAACCTCTCACCTCCTCCCACTCTCACCTCTTCCTCTCTACTCCTCCTCTCTCCTCTTCTGTTCCTACATGTTTACTATTGCCCTCTGTCTACTACTATCTACACTTTCTACCTATTCACAACTAGTATATCTACGTGGCTATCCTACTACATCTCTCACTTATCCTGCTCTCTCTCTCTCTCTTACATCTCTCTATCAATCTCTTTCCACTCTTCCTCTCTCTCTCTCTCTCCCGTCTCTCTCTCGCGCCATTATTGTTGTCATTAGCATTATTGATATGCTTAAATCCATATTTGCCATTATTACTATCATGTTATATTATCATTATTAGATCACCATTATTATCATAATTGTCATTATTACTATCATTGTTATTATTATCATTATTATGATTTTCACCATTATTATCATTATTACTATCATTCTTTTTCGTATTGCTATTACTATTATCATTATTACGATTGTTATTATCCTTATTACTATTATTGTTATTACTATCAATATTATCAATATTACTATTATTATCATTATTACTATCATTATTATCATTATCACTATCATTATCATCATTGCCATTGTCATTGTTATCATTACCATTACCGTTATTATCATTATCATTATCATTATTTTCATTATTATTATCATTATCCTTATTATCGTTATTAATATAATTATTATCATTATTACTATTGTTATCATTATTGTTATCATCATTATTATTATCATCATTGTCATTATCATTATCGTATTGTTATTATTACTTTTATTATCATTACTATCATCTTTATTATTATTATCATTGTCATTATTGTTATTCTTATTGTCATCACCATTATTGTCATTGCTATTATTATTATTATTATTATTATTATTATTATTATCATCATTATTATTATCATCATCATCATTATTATTATCATTATTATTGTTATTATTATTACTGTTATTATTATTATTACTATTATTATTGTTATTATTATTACTGTTATTATTATTATCACATTATTATTATTATTGTATTATATTATTACCATTATTATCATTATTATTATTATTTATTATTATTATTATTATCATTATTATTATTATTACTATCATCATTATCATCATTATTATTGTTATTATTATTATTATCATTATTACCATTATCATTATTATTATTTTGTTATTGCTGTTATTATCATTATTATCATTATTATTACTATTATTATTATCATTATTATTATCATTATCATAATCATTTCATCATTACCACTATCATTATTACCATTATCATTATTACCATATTATTATTATTATCATTATCAGTTATCATCATGATCATGATCATCATTACTGTTACCCAGATGTTTCGCTACGTCATTAACACTGATTATAATCGCAAAGTTGATGGAGACAGATAATGGCAGAGCGAGCCCCGCGCGCGCGCTCTCGCCCGCAGCCAAATCCTTTACCTCGCGATCATTCCAATAACCTTATAAATCCACGAAATCGGAAGGAAATCGCTGGAGCGTCGCCAGCCATTCACGACAGCTAGCCCGTGTGTTCTGACCAATAGAAAGCGAGAACGAAAGCCCGTCCGGCGCAGTCCACCAATCAGAAGCCGGGCAGGTGTCACCTTCGGATGGCCGGATGAGGTGAGGTCACAAGGCTAGTGTCAGTCGAGCGGCATCGGAGGAAAGGTCAAGGAGAGGTCATTTCTCTTGTTATCAGTTTTTGGTAAAATGGAGACCTCGCTCAGAATTCCATCGACGGTAAGACCTTTCTCGTGTTTCTAAAGCCTTGAAGGCGGACACAATGCGTTTCCATTTAGAGGCTATCATTAGCGGGTAGGGATTACACAGGGTAAGAGACAGCGCCGATGTAGCACAAGTCATCAGCAAGGGAAATGCAACGGGCCTTGGCTGACGGAAGTAAAGGAATCCCAACGGTCGAGCCTGGATAAAACAACACATGTTCTCTGTTCCTTTTAGCACGTGTACCGTCGCATGTTATATTACCTTGGAAATATTATCAATAAGGCATAATCTGTTGTCATTTTCACATTGTTTCTGGAGAGAAATGGTATTTCTTCTAGTTAGATTTCTTGTCCGATACATATCACCCGCACCTGGTGAGTGACTCATCTGAATGAATCATTGAGTCGCATGGAAGGGATCGGCAAAGGTGAGGCCTCAGAGCTCTTTATTCTGTATCTCATTTTCTCTTACGGCGCGTTGTTTGCACGCGTCACACACACACACATATACACCACCACACACATTCACACACACAACAACACCACCCACATACACGCAGCAGCGAGCGAGTGCACACCTAGATGCTTTATTTATTATTCTCGATAATACAACAATCATGATTATTATTTATCTCTAGTCTACGACTAGCAATTATATGTCATACCTCGTAAATACCTACCGCGGTTAATCTTTCCTCATCTTAACACAATTGCGACTGAACACATCAATCACTATCATTCCACTCACACTACTACACCACCTAGCACACATCTGAACTGTACATAGCATCACCTAAGCCACATCCCAAGCTACACGACACTGACTTATTAAAGGCACTTTAACTTGATAATAACCAATACATAGAATCACCCCCACAGCACGAGGGAAGACCATTATACTGGATATTCTCTAGAACATACAAGAATAACAATCAACCACACACATATTGAGTTAAAATCTCTCTAAAATTCACATCACACACATTCTATCTATAACACACAACACACACACCCACACAACACACTATATAGATGTATTATATAATATTATTATAATTTTATATATATTTAGTATATAGTATTAGTGTATGTATTAATAGTTATAAACGGCTGATGAGTTTTATATTATTTTCACTGAGTATATATATGTTGCACATAACATATACATATAGTATGACATGCACACGCACATGTTAGCACACATAACATCCCATGCCAGCTAGTATTCATAGATGAATAGACACACATGTATTTAATCTATCTACTCTATCATAGTCTACCTAACTATTTATTTCTATCTATCTATCAACACATATACCACACACAAATATAATATTATTCATATGCATATATACTATACAGTAGGGATATGTGAGTGATTAGGGTATATAGTATATATAGCGTGATAGTATAAGTGAGATGCACATAACATAGTCACTATATATGCCACAAACACACACACACACAATATTAATATAATATACATATATATAATAGAGTGCAGCACACGCGACGCGCGCTTACCTACACACACATCACACACACACAACACATTCCACATTGCACATCCACACATCACACATGCAAACACAAACATCAAGCAGCAACACAAACGATCAAAACCACGAGGACACCTATAACATCAACACAAACACACACTACACACACACACCGCAACAT
>NW_020870006.1:107500-110000 GCF_003789085.1 Penaeus vannamei
ATTATCATTATTGCTATTGCCATCATCATTATGCTATTGCCATCATATTATTTATATCATTCATCATCATGATTACTTTTATTTTATCACAATTAACATGAGCATTATCATTATCATTATATTAATGAGAGCATTATCATTATCACAATTAACATGGCATTATCATTATCACATTAATAAGCATTATCATTATCACAATTAACATGAGCATTATCATTATCACGATTAACATGAACATTATTGATATTACTATATTATCATCATTAACTTTGTCATTGTTATCGAGTTTTGCAAAAAGTTCATAGGCGTCCCTGTCGGCCAGACAGACTCACGTTCTGATTCCCGTCAACAGACCAAAGGAGGTCAAGCAATAACACCAATAGGCAATTTGCTTCTCGCCAGAGGGAGAGGGGCGCTCATGGGAGGACACTGGGCCTCCCGTGACCTGGTGTGACCTGATATGGAGTGAAAAGGCACGTGCTGCTCGAACGGCCATAGTAGGCAGGTGTGACTGAATGACCTGACCTAAATCACACACACACAATATACTATGATGTAAATATATATATGTAATATATATATATATTATACATATATATCTAGTATATAGTATATTATACATAGTATATGGTATATTATAATATGAACATATCTATATGTATAATATATATGTAAATAATATTATATATATATAATATTATAATATATATCAAAATATGTATATATATGTGTATATAGTATATTATATATATATTATATATAACTTATATGTTATATATTGAATTATATTATTTATTATAGTACATTGTAAATTATTATATATATTATATATATACTTATATATATAACATCTGTACTTACACCCCTATACATTACTAATTATATAATATTATACTGTATATATTATATGTATAGTGTATATGTATATGTATATGTATTGTATATTATATATATATGTATATGGTATATGTATTGTTATAGTTGTTATGTATAAGATATTATGTTGATGTATATGTAATTGTATATGTCTATGTATATGTCATAGGCTTTATCGAATATGGTATATGTCATATGAATATATATACTATTAGTATCCTTTATATCATATATATCATATATTATTACTACTATATATGTTACTATGTACTCATGTAGTTATGTAAATATATACTATCCTATTATAGTATATATACTATATAGCGTAGAGCGTAATATAGATAATACTATAATACGCTATATTATTATATTCGTGTGGTTCGATTATATCGTATTTATATATTATATAATATATGCTTACTTGTATTGTGATACTGTAACATAATTTCAATATCACTGCCTATATGTAAATCTATAATGTCTTATAACTTATACATAACCATTATAATTATATACCTTAGGCACTGCAGTTTAATATATATTAGTATATTACTATTATGTAGACGTACTACATATAGACTCTTCCTTACATTTATAATATGATTACTATATATATATATTATCTTATACTCAATCATCTTATAATAACCATCTACTATTATATAATATATATATTATACTAACATATTACTAATATCCCTATATACGTCTATATTCATGCACGACTATATTATATTTACCCATTATTATATTACCTATTTAAAACATTATAACCTAATCACAACGCTATATTATTGCACGTAGTATCGCTCACATCCCAGACTCTTACTCAATTATATACTCCTAATATTACTCATTATGCCCATATATATATCTATAATTACTTGATATATATATATTAACCTATACCATACTATATATACCTTATAATATTGTTATCATAAGTAATATATATATATCTATATGTATTATATGTTACTATTACATGTATATCATCTTTACTTCTGTATATATTTATTACATTATACTATATTACATATATATATATATCATATATATCATCAATAATATATACTTATATCTATACTTTACATATACATTTATATATTGCTATACTTTAGATGTATATATATATAACTATACTTCTTATATAGATATATATCCTATATCTATATATATCTATCATCTATATCATATATCGTATATCCTATATCTAAATATTATCCTGTATATGTAAATATACTCATATGAGATTATGTAATATTATATTGTAATATTGTATATATCATATATATGTATCATATGCTTACTATATATATGTCTATGTATATATATATATCTATTATATTATATATATATATATTCATATTCCTTCTATATATACATAATATATTATATATGCTTGGTGTGTGTGTCGTGTGTGTGTGTGCTGTGCTCAGGATATTGGGTAGTGCTTGTATGTATATGTCAATATATCTATTTATATATATACTATTATATATATACTGTCTTATATGTATAATTTATACTGTAATATAATGTTTTCACTAATATGTACTCATTATAGCGTTCTATATAAATGTATAATACTACTACCACTCGCTCACCCCGTCCTACTTCCTAC
>NW_020870006.1:125000-127500 GCF_003789085.1 Penaeus vannamei
GACGGTCAAGAAGAAAAAAAGAGGAAAAGAAAAGAAGAAGACGAAGAAAAAGAAGAAGAAGAAAAGAAATAAGAGAGAAAGAAAGCCTTGTCTAAAAAGAAGGAAAGTATTTCAAGGTCAGGAAAAATCTCACGGTACATGATGATTAGTGCTGGGAAGTCTCGGCGAAGTAGTTCTTTGTACACACCGGTATTTGCAAACTATTCCGCAGCTAGAATTCACACACACACAGACGACAAGCATCCACAGTAACATATTCTTATAAAGAATGAGCTAAAATGAATCAACCTCTTTGTTCTACAGAGAGACTGCACAAGGCAAACAGCCCCAAAGAGTCGTAATTCCGGACAACGACCTGCAGCGAGAGCGAAGGCGACGCTGGCTGAGGCTCTCTCTCGGGGCCGCTGGCTCTCTCGGGGCCGCTGGCTCTCTCGGGGCGCTGGCTGGGCTCTCTCTCGGGGCGCTGGCTCTCTCGGCTGGGAATTTTCTGCTTTTCTTCAATGTGGAAGCGCTTGTAATGTTACAGTGCTTGCGTATAAATGTGTTCACATATGTCCACTGTGCTGCAGATGCATCGATTGTATGCGGCCGTTTTATTCTGGACTATGATCTTCATATCCATCTTTTTATTACAGTTATTATTATTGTTTTTTTTGTCATTATCGTCACTTTCATTATGATTAAGGTTAGCATTATCATTCTGTTGCTATACACATTACTGTTATTATTATGTCCATTGATATTGTAAATATTAGCATTATCATCAACATCTTGATTCTCATTATTCTTGTCGTTATTCCTATCACTGTTGTGTTTTTTATCTTTGTTATTATCATCATTATTACCATTATAATGATCTATTACTAGTCCTAACTATGATTCTCATCATTATTATTATTCCTAGAATTATCATTATGGCCATCATTATCATCACTGCATTCGGTTTGTGTTAACTATGATGTCGCCTTCTTGGGAAGCGTCTTGTCTGCGACGACCCCGTTGCGCTTCGGGGCCGCTTCCTCCTCTGTGTGCGGCTGTGTCTGTTTGTGGCATGTGTGTGGGTGTATGCATGTATGTATGTATGAATATATGTATGTATGTATATATATTTGTATGTACGTATATATGCATGTATGTATGTATGTATGTATATATGCATGTTTGTATATATGCATGTATGCATGCCTGTATGCATGTATTTACGTATTTATGTATTATGCATTTATGTATGCATGCATGTATGTCTATCTGTATGTGTATATGTATGTATGCATACATGTATGTCTATCTGTATGTGTATATGTATGTATGCATGCATATTTATATGTATGTTTGTATGTATGTATATGTATATGCAAGTAAGTATGTATACATGAATGTTTGTATCATTTAAGCGTTTACTTGTGTCATGCATATTTATATCTGTATGCACAGCATGTCAATATTGTCACAAATGAATACGGCCAACTACGGCCTTTCTCCTCCGCCCCCCTCATTCCCTTATCCCCCCGGGCGCCAAGCCTTTCTCTCTGTCTGTCTATCCCTGTCATTCTCTCTCCCTTTCTCTGTTTGTCTGGTCGTCTCTCTGTCTCTATCTGACTTTCTTTCTCTCATATCTTTCTTTCATTTTCTCCTTTTCTGTCTCTATCTGTTTGTCTCTCTCTCTCTATCTCATTCTCTTTCTATCCCTCATTCTCTCTCTAGCCTCGCAGACCACGAAAGCCATGTGTTCTTATTTCACAAATTCTCCAACGTGCCCTGCGCCCGAACCAGATGACATTGACGAAGTGACCGTAGAATATGCTAATCCAGCCCTTATTGCTCGCATACATTTCCCCTGTTGTTATTCTGATGTCTTCATGTATAAATGTATCATGTCTATACTCAAAATGTTTCTTAGAAAATGCTTATTCTGAATTACTATGAATGTAACCACTTTTATTATTGATATTCAAATGTTCTATGTTTTATGAACGGTCAGCCAGTCTGTCCCCTAACCACGATTATTCTGTAAAAAACATACCAAGTTTACGCGAACCAGACCCTTGTTGCGTCTAAGCGAAACGGTCATGTGAGTTGATCTTTCTATATTTGTGTTCATTCTAATTCTTTCATGTTTCCCATTGTGAATTGTTTAAAAACGCACTTTGTTCATGGCAATTCCTGTGCCATCGAGACAGACCGCTTGCCCTGTCTTGGGCGTCCCTGTCTTGGGCGTCCCTGCCTTGGACGCCCCTAGCTTGTCTCTCTGTACCACTTTAACTCTAGACCACCTTCAAGGAACTCGCCAGTACACTAGTATCTTACTACTTACCACTTCAGTTCACCCACACACCAAGTAATAGTGGGGGGACGCCCTCCACTTCATTAAGTGGAATGAGAGAGAGAGAGAGAGAGAGAGAGAGAGAGAGAGAGAGAGAGAGAGAGAGAGAGAGAGAGAGAGAGAGAGAGAGAGAGAGAGAGAGAGAGAGAGAGAGAGCAAAGTATAGGATGCTACAAA
>NW_020870006.1:132500-145000 GCF_003789085.1 Penaeus vannamei
GTGAAGTTCTGCAGTATTGCGGACACGAACAGGAACAGCTCCATTCTGGCGAGGGACTCACCCAGGCACTGGCGTCGCCCTGGAGGGGGAGGGAAGAACAGGGTACTGCCGTGGTGAGAAGGGCTCGGGGGGTGGAATGGTGCCCAGAAGAGAGATCTGAGTGTATCTGTATCTGAGTGAATTAATTTGGGTTTACAGCCTTTTAAAGTTACAAAGCTATCCATAAACCTGTTAAGGATGCAAACTGAACACACCGTAAATAATACAACGGATGGAACGGCAGGAAAACACAGGAATATATCGAAGGCCTTTTCGCTTTATTGCTTCTCCAGGGCTCGGAGCAGCAGGGAAGCTGAAAGTCCGTCGGGATATTCGTGTTTTCTTGCTCTTCCCTTCGTTGTTTTATGTGCCACGCATACGCTCGCGCACCGACACGCACACACACACACACACACACACACACACACACACACACACACACACACACACACACACACACACACACACACACACACACACACACACACGAGAAGCGCCCACTGACCGGTAGAGAAGGGCAGGAAGCCCTCCTTCTTCGTCAGGAGCCGCCCCTTCTTTGTCCAGGAAATGCTCGGGGTAAAACTCGTCGGGTTTCTCCCAGTAGGCGGGGTCGCGGTGGCAGCCCTCGACGTTGGCCATCAGGAGAGTTCCCTGCATTTAGATGTATAGTGGTAAATGGAGAGAGAGAGAGAGAGAGAGAGAGAGAGAGAGAGAGAGAGAGAGAGAGAGAGAGAGAGAGAGAGAGAGAGAGAGAGAGAGAGAGAGAGAAAGAAAGAAAGATTGATTAATTGATAGATAGGGAGAGAGCGAGGTTTTAATGATCAGCTTTTAGATTTCGTGAGGGAGAAATATTTAGTGTGCATGTGCGCTGTTTCATTTCATATCCGTACACATATTTCTTAACTGGCCAAAAATGTTGACTGTGATTGAAATGTGAAAGGAAAAACTGTTTCCCTCGGAAAACTAAGGGAACATACACAGCTTATCTTGGTCTCTCTGAAATTAATGAGACCAGTTTCTATCTTCTTCGGTA
Organism: Penaeus vannamei; assembly: GCF_003789085.1. NCBI lineage: Eukaryota > Metazoa > Arthropoda > Malacostraca > Decapoda > Penaeidae > Penaeus > Penaeus vannamei. The sequence goes on from NW_020870006.1 coordinate 133,573, forward strand.
GAAAAATGTGATCTGGAGAATGGCGGAAGGGAACAAGAGTGAATTCCAGGCGATAAATTAATGTGTTTTCCATGGAGACAAAGCTAGACTCATTCCATTTAGAAAAAACGATTTTAATGTTGCATTTATTGCAGTATATCGCAAACAAACCTTCGGAACGGTGTATCCAGAAATCTTGACTTCCTCCGTGGTCGCGTGGAACAAGCTGAGAGGAAGCAGCGAAGAGTATCGCAACGTCTCGAGCAGCATGGCGTCCGTGTAGGGCATCCTGCAAGGGGAGGCGGCCGGGCTTCGTTAGGGATCATGGGAACAGATCCTCAACTTTCTTTACTTTGACTTTGCTTATCTTTCTCTCCCTCCCTCCCTCCCTCCCTGAAGGAGTTACTAATAAGGCGTACCGTATTCGTACGCCTGTTGTTGGTACCGGATGTTTGTTCTAAATATGCACCACGCCGTTCGGCGCGCTAGGTCAAACCAGGGCAGAAGAGACCCGACCTTAGAACGACCCAACTGGACTCATTCTCATTCTCTGACGGTCACCCGCCCTAGCAGGACGTGGGGCCTTCTCACTCACACCTTCAGTGACCTCCCTGTGACCTGAGTTGCCTGCTCCCGGCTCGGTCGGGAGTTCCACAGTGTCGTTCTTCGTGTATCGTTATTCTTGTGTATGTGTTGTAACTCTTAGAAATAAAGAGAACAGCCACACCGTGTATCCCTGACGGCACCTGTACTTCAAACACCATAACCAAGAGGTGTTAGAACCTCTTTTACTCCCTCTCTCTCTCTCTCTCTGCCCCTTCCTCCCTCCCCTCTCTCTCCCGTCCTTCCTCCTCTTTTTCTCCCAGGAAAGCGAGTTCCAATCACATGAATCACATTTCGGAACAGACGAGCAAACGGAAGAGCGAGCACCCCGTCCCGCCCACAACCCCTCGCGCCCTTACTTGTCCCTGTCCTTGAGCGAGGGCAGGCTGTTCCTGGCCACCGCCTCGTCGATCTCCCTCTGCACCCTCGCCTGCACCTCCGGGTGGAGCGCCATGAGCAGCAGGACCCAGCGCGTCGTCGAGGACGTGGTCTCGCTGCCGGCGCCGAAGAGGTCGCTGATGGTGGCGAACAGGTTGATATCTGGGGGGCGGGAGGGGGAGGAAGGGGAGGAAGGAGGGAGTGGTGGAAGGGGAGGGGGGAGGAGGGGAAGGAGAAGGGATAGGGATAGGGGGGTAAAGAGGTAGGAGGAAGGGAGGGGAAGGGAAGAAGCGGGGGACGGGGGAGAGAGGTTAAGAATTAGAAAATGTTTGATTTGTTCTCGTCTCTCTTTCTGCATCTCTATATTTCACTATTTATCCCTTTCTCCGTCTCCGCAATCTCACCCTCCCTCCTTACTTTCAAACCCCAGCCCCCCCTCTCCCCCCTATCGTCGGCGGCCCCAAAGGCGGGCTCGTCCCCCCGCGCGGCCAGGTAGGTGTCGATCAGGTCCCGCGGGGAGTTCACGTCCATCGTGTCCTTGTGCTCCTCGATGATGTCCTGTTGGGGGACAAAGGCCGTCAGGACAACAGCTGCAACAGCGGCAGCTGTAATAAAAACAGCAACAACAATGGCAACCACAAACAAAAAAACAAACAAACAAGGAGAGCCTCAGCCAAAAAAGAAAAAAAGAAAAAAAAATAACAACCTTCTTTCAGGGCCGAAGGGCAACAGCAAAAGAAAAGCAGCAACAGGATCCTCAGCGATAAAGAGGAACAAGAACAGCGACAACAATCAAGAAAACACGAAAACGAAAATGATGTAAAGTGAGAACAAATAAATAGAAATAAGAGAATGAAACAAAGACTAATTCAAGTGATTAACCGGTTATATAATCAGGTTACGAGGAAATAACCGGACGGACCATATTCATCAGACCAGATCATTGCAGCTTTGTCTCCACCATCACCAATAGGCTTAAGGAACAAATCAAGGACTGCGAACATAACCGGAGTCACAATCATCATTACGGGCCTGATTAGCGCAACTAACATCACTTTCTTCAAAGGCCCTCACCACAGTCATCACCTCCACACGCAATCAGACATATGCACATACACACACACACACGCGCGCGCACACACACACACACACACACATATATGTACAGGGGCGATCTGGCATCATAAATGCAGGGTGGCCAGCAAACCCAAAGGGCCGCTTCAGGTTAAAAAACAACAATCCATGGGTGTTTAACAAAAAAAGGAAAAAAGAAAAAAGGAAGAAGAAGAAGAAAAAGAAAGCGATCATTGTGGGACGTATTGTTTTTTCCTTACATGTGAGAGGCCCGGGTGGCGATCGCCAATTTGCCGCCCTGGCTAGACCACGCCTGTATATATATATATGTGTATGTATATATATATATATATATATATATATATATATATATATATATATATATATATATTATATTATATATATATATATATATATATATATATATATATATATAATATATATATATATATATATATATATATATGTGTGTGTGTGTGTGTGTGTGTGTGTGTGTGTGTGTGTGTGTGTGTGTGTGTGTGTGTGTGTGTGTGTGTATGTGTGTGTGGTGTGTGTGCGTGTGCGTGTGCGGGTGTGTATGTGTGTGTATGTGTGTGCCTCTGTGTGTATGTGTGTGTGTGCCTCTGTGCGTGTGTGTGCGTGTGCGTGTGCGTGTGTGGGTGTGTATGTGTGTGTGAATGTGTGTGTGCGTGTATATGTGTATGTGTGTGTATGTGTGTTCCTCTGTGTGTATGTGTGTGTGTGCGTGTGACACATGCAGAAAAATCCCTACCATGACGAATTTGTGGAAGTCGGCGAGGTTCTTGTGGAGGACGTCGATGCGCATCCAGCGGTCGAGGAGCAGCGACGGCGCCACGCGCGCCAGCCACGGGAACATGTCGAGCAGCGACGCCGGGCCCTGGATGATCTCCAGGTTGGTGGCCACCATGCGGCTGAAGCGCAGGATCTCAGGGTCGTGGATGCTGTAGCGCCGGTCTGCGGAAGGGCGCCGAGGGCTGAGACAGGGGCGGGGGGGGGGTGGGACGGGGAGGGGAAAGGGGAGGGGACAGGGAAGGGAATCAGGGGCAGATGAGCCGTCCGGGGTTGTGCTCGAACGTGCTGGTGCGTATTCCATCAAATAGACAAATAAATAATATATATAAAAACGGAGGAGAAGGAAAAGCCGAAATGGCGGCGGACTCACTGGCGACGATCCTCCAGATGACATTGAGGACGGCCACGTTGAGCGACCACGAGACCTCGATGGGCTGTTCCCCCGACTTGCCGAATTCGGCCACCAGCTCCTGCGCCTCCCGCTCGATGATGTCCTCCATGGACGTCTTGCCGAGGCCGAAGTCCCGCAGGTGGCGCAGGGCGAAGCGGCGGCCCTCGTGCCACACGCGCCCCTCCGAGAACACCAGGCCTGGCGGGCAGCAGACGGAGAGAGAATCTTGTTTATTCCATTTGTTCCCATGGCATGTTTACGTCTGGCGTGACAGGCCGTCTGTTTGCTTCTCAATACCCCTGCGGACGGGGAACGGCCGGGTTGCCATCCACTGGCAGCGCGGGATTTGAACGCGGTTCAGCAAGACTGCTAAACGAAGATGCTACTTTTGCACTGCACAGATTGGTGTCTGTCTGTCCATCTGTCTAGCCGTCGTGCTGCGCGTCTTTCTGTCTATCTATATAACTGTCTATTTCCCTGTTTCTCTGTCTGTCTCTATCTGATTGTCCATACCTCTTCTGTCTATCTCTTTATGTATGCATCTATTGTTTTATCTACATCTACCTACCCATACATTCATCTATCGGTTTACGTATGTATACATGTATCTAAATTCCAATCGAGAAAAAACATCCCCTCCAATAAGAAAAGTGTTCTGCCATAATTCCAACATCTCTATATACAACTGCCTATATACAAAGATGACACGAAAAAAAAAAAAATATAGAAAGAAGTGATATTTTCCCTTCCACTTAATGCCTCTTCGCTCTGCATTATTTGATTACCAGAAGCTAAGGACACGAAAAGTATATTTGTTAATTATTCATCAGTAGTAGAAAACCGATTATGGTGCGTTTTTGTTAAGGAATATAACACATTTATGGTTCAAGCAGTTTCTTATTCTTTCTTGCATCTTTGACCAGAATGCGTGGCTTTGCAGGAATAGGAGGGAATTGAGGAAAACAAGAAAGAACGAATGTAGGACAAAAGGAAAAAGAAAGACAAATATAGACATATAGATCTAGATAGATAGATAAGGATAGATACATAGGGAGACAGACAGATAGACAGATGTATAGAAGGATAGATATGTAGAAAAAAGAAGGGGGAGCGAAACCCAGTGACATACAGATCAGAAAAAGACAAAAATAGAAACGAGACCGAAAGAAAATCGAAAAAGAAAACGGTCAAATTATTTTGGCCAACATGCGAAATTCTAAAAACACAACTAAACTACTAAATTAGAAAAAATGTAAATCCAAGACCAAAAAAGATAATAACGATAAAATAAGATGAATAAATAAATAAGACGATAAAAACCGGCCAAAGCCCCATCGGAACTCACCCGAATTGGTGTTCAACTTGAAGATGTTGAAGGTGAAGAGGTCGGGGCGGCCCTGGCACTGGGGCATCGAGAACACGCTCTTGATCAGCGGGTAGTCGTTGAGGCCAACCACCACGTGGCTGCCCACGCGCCAGCTGCCGGCAGAGGGGGATAGAGATAGATGATGGAGATAGATAGATAGATAGATATATATAGATATAGAGAGAGAGAGAGAGAGAGAGAGAGAGAGAGAGAGAGAGAGAGAGAGAAGGAGAGAAGGAGAGAAGGAGAGAAGGAGAGCAAGAGAGGGAGAGAGGGAGAGAGGGAGAAGAGGGAGAGAGGAGAGAGGGAGAGAGGGAGAGAGGGAGAGAGAGAGAGAGAGAGAGAGAGAGAGAGAGAGAGAGAGAGAGAGAGAGAGAGAGAGAGAGAGAGAGAGAGAGAGAGAGAGAGAGAGAGAGAAGAGAGAGAGAGAGTGGGAGAGAGGAGACGAAAAAGACGACCAGATCGGAAGGACGAGGATGAGAGACAGTTCCTGAGATTGGATGACGTCATGGAAGGCTCCAGGAGGTCGTCGAGGGGGACTTTTACGGGCTTAAAAATGCGTTTCAAAGGCGTTCCAGTAGACCTTAGAGCTGGCCTGAAATGCTGTGACTTTGCAAATGTTAAAATAGTAAGTCGATGTGGCTGCGTTGAGGGCACTGGGAACCGAAAGAGCTGCAGGGATGTATTTTTTTTTTACAGAATTCTTTGGTTTTGTTTTCTTGATTTTGTTGTAAATATTCATGTACTCCATGCACGCGAAGTTTTATAATTTTATGGCGCTGTTTATGAAGCTGAATATTCAAGCGAAGCTAGGGTGAACTGAAAGAGGAGAGTTGAGGAAAAAAAGAAAGAAAGAAAGAGAGACAAAAAACAAAACAAAACAAAAAGATGTACGTATTGTGTCAGTTTAGCTTTCGCTGGAGTGAGACGGATGTGCATGGTCTGTTGGAATAAAAGGAGCGGCTGTGTTTTTGCTGGTCTTAATGCAAGGGTCTGATAGGCGGCATAAACAGAGATCTGTTCTCTAGTTTACGCAAATGTGTTTTACTTTCGGAGTGAGATTTTGTGTTTGTTGGGGTGACTGAAACTACACTCGCAAATACTCACACAAGAATACAAATATTCGCATATGCACACTATGTTAAGTACACGGATACATACGAATACATAAATGCACACACACACACACACACGCGCGCGCGCGCGCAACCCCACCCCCATATACATACATACCCCATACACACACTTGTATCTTAACTCACGTGAAGATGCTTCCATAGTCCTTCTTGAAGTCCTCCATGACTTCCTTGAAGACGGAGATGTTGGAGGGCAGGTAGCCCACCAGCGGCAGACCCCATCGACCTGCGGGTTCGAGGGGAAGGAGGACATGTGAGGAGGATTTTATACGAACTGACTGATTATGCTGTCCGTTGGGGTTCCAATTCGCGATCGCTTTAGCACAGTTTTCCGGCATTTTGCGAGAAGCCGCCGTGCCTTGCGGCGATTCTCCCTGGCCGGAAGGCTGAGACAGAACTGCCGGTCAGATTAGCACATCTATGCAGCTATAAAGATGGATAAGATCACGACAATACTGGAATGAAAATGGCACATTTTCCTGAGCCTCCACCCACCTGGAGGCAGCTCCTTCGGCTTCCTCGTGCTCCAGTAGGCCAGGATCACCAGCACCGTCACGAGAAAGACGGTCAGCATGTTTGGTCCCTCGGGCGCCGCTGCGCTTCGGTCTCGCACTGCGGTTGGGCCTGCAATGCGCAGTTCCCGTTTTTTTTTTAATCAGACGTGTAAACATGCCGTTTTCGTGTTTTTTCTGTTATCATTATCATTATAGGTATTATTATTATTATCATTATCATTATTATTATCATCATTTTCATTATTATTATTATCAATTCATTATATCATCATTTCATATTATTATTATCATCATTTTCATTATTATTATTATCATCATTTTCATTATTATTATTATCATCATTATGATTACTATATCATGATCACTATCATAATCATCGCAACCCTCCTTATCAGGCGCATAAACCTGCCGCCTTTGGATTCTCGGAGGCTTTGGTTCGGAAGACGAAGCGGGGCGGCCACACTTCCCGGAAACCGCGCTCCTCTTCCAAAGCCTAAGGAGGGCGATCCCGGCCTCACTCGCCAAGAACAGCGGCGCGAGAACATCCGCCCAAGAACTCAAGAACAGGAGGCCCCGACCCGGCCCTCTCACAGCCTCTCGGCCGGAGCGCGAGACGTACCTGCTCTCCCTGCTGCAGCCCAGCGGCGACTGGCGCGCCTTCGCGGGCCATGTCCTCCCTCACCCGCCAAGGCACTCGGCTGACCTTGGGCGGGGCTGTGGGCGTGAGGCAGACGCTCGTACGCCCTCGAGAAAGCTCTATCAAGTGAAACACCTTGGGCGCTGGGCCCACGTCAGGAGAGGGTGCGTGCATGCTGATCACCCCCCCCCCGCCTCCACGATCTATGCACAGAACCTGGAAAAAAAATAATTATAGGATAATTAGCTCCGCCGGGGAGGTTATGCTTATGGTAGCGTTGGTTATTTAGTTATTTAGTTTGCAGGATAACTCAAAAAAAAAAAAAAAGTTATGAACAGATTTTTGGAAACTCTTACCGGTGTGCCTGACTTAAGTGCCATTGAATTAGGTGATCCAGATCATAGTCCGGATCCGGGATTTTTAAAAATGATTGCATAGTCGCCTCCATTGCCTTGGTAATAGGGGCAGCTATTATCATTATCCTTACCTTTGTTCCCTCCACCAAGGAGGCCATGTTTACGGAAGTCGTCCGTGCATTTGAGAAAAAGGTGACCTTAATGTAATTTTGCGTGTGAACATTTTAATTGCATCAGTGACCCTATTGCCTTGGCGGAGGTATGCACTCTGCTAGCTATAGATGTTTTTATCATCATCGTTATCATCATTATCATTATTGCTATTAGTATCTATATCATCATTAATGATTTGTTATCCTTATTTTCGTTATCATTTATAATACTTCTTATTATTACTATTGTCATCATCATCATTATGAAACAAATCAAGGGACCGAGGAATGGCCGACCAGACCCCTCCCTTCCCCAGGGGGAGGGGAGGCCCGGCACCCATGGCTGCCCCAAGGGCTGTGGCAGTACTTGCACCCCCAGTGGAGGTGTGAGGCGTCTCTCGCCTGCGCGTCTGGTGAGCAACCCGAGTCGTCGCTGCTGCGCCGTCAGGGTGACTTGCTGCCTTGTCGGGTGGCGTGATTTGCAACAATGATACGTGCGCTTTGGAAGCCTCGTCGCGGGGCCGAAGTCGAGGGCCCTGTAGCTGGGTTCAGCCGCCTGTTTATCTTTGCGTCTAGGCAGTGCAGATGTGTGACAGATATACAAGCAAATAAGTAAACAATATCAATGGCTATTTTGTGAGCGTGTTCCTCTTCTCCCTTATCGGCGCGTGAGAATAAAGAAAGTTGAATAATCTGACATAGACAAGAAAAGCATAATGGATTAATTTTCAGCATTGAGACGAATAAATGCAAGTCATCATGACCAAGCATGCCTTTGTTGCGAGTCATTGTTATCAAGGATTATTATCTCTAAATGGAAGTTATACGATTAATGGTAACCATCCTGTACATTACGTTTTCCCATGTGCATCCAAATCAAAGGAATACCTTGATGTTTCGTTTGCAGATGTAACTTACAGCCATACATACAAGGGGACTGCATGAGCCTAAGTGCGCACTGGACCTGTTTGCTCCTTGGTGCGCACGGACTTGAATGAGCGACACAAACTTTTGATTCTGAAAATTGGCACTGGCTATTAGGTCTCTACAGTTACTCCAGTGAAAAGAATTAGTCTCTCTGTATCTTATAGAAAGTGGTGGCCTTGGGTGAGCCTGGTTTCATACAGAACGCAACGCTGTATGCAGTCCGTGTAATGCATGTTAATTACATAAATTCCTCGGCGAATACTGCATAAAAGATGAACGTAAAAACAGGCATTAACTCATTCGCGAAAAACAAGACACATTCGTACCCTTTTTGGCAAAACACACGACAAGAGAACTGGAAAAAATAGAAAGAAGAGTGAGAGAGTGAGTGAATTAGTGAGTGAGTGAGAGCGTGTGTGTGTGTGTGTGTGTGTGTGTGAGAGAGAGAGAGAGAGAGAGAGAGAGAGAGAGAGAGAGAGAGAGAGAGAGAGAGAGAGAGAGAGAGAGAGAGAGAGAGAGAGAGAGAGAGAGAGAGAGAGAGAGAGAGAGAGAGAGAGAGAGAGAGAGAGAGAGAGAGAGAGAGAGAGAGAGAGAGAGAGAGAGAGAGAGAGAGAGAGAGAGAGAGAGAGAGAGAGAGTGATAGAGAGAAGTGAGAGTAAAGAGAGAGAGAGAGAGTGAGAGGAAGAGAGAGAGAGAGAGAGAGAGAGAGAGAGAGAGAGAGAGAGAGAGAGAGAGAGAGAGAGAGAGAGAGAGAGAGAGAGAGAGAGAGAGAGAGAGAGAGAGCGCTTCGAGTATAACTGAATCAGAGAATGATTTTTTAAATGCATAAAATGCATGAATAAAAGGAGAATTACATCAATAGTTGAAACAACATATTATCAAGATTCAACATAAATGCCACGAAGAGCTACACGCGTTGAAAGATAAATGAAATATGTGGATAAGATAAGAGGACTTGATATAAGATAACTCACATGCATAATGTAAAAACACTCGCTCTGTTACTTAGCTTCAGACTTCATACTGTCAGAAACTTAGTCTTTCATGATAAACTCAATGCCCGTTTCTGTCACATTTTAAGAATCCCTCTCGGGGATTGCTTGCGGGATCGAGACAGAAACTGCAGTCAAATTACATGATGCAGAATTACACAAACTGACGAAGATACGATCGAGGGCGGCCATATACTTCTCTTGCACTTGAAGATGTTCTTTGCCATTCATATCTTCCACAAATTACTTGGCAAGAAAAATAGAATGTGGCGATGTAACGTTTCCCTTCGACCAGCTCCGTCGGCTCTCGCCCGCCTCACCTCTCGTCTCGAACCCACACTGCACAGTTTTCAAATTCCAGCTCACGTCTAAAGCAATCCAGGGAATGGATACGTGTATAAACGTTTTCATACTCATACTCTTGCTCTGCACTCTTCCTTTGACCCATACTGTACACTCTTCATTTTTTTAACACTTTCTTGTACACTCTGTACTTCACAATTTCTATTTCATGGTTTCTTGCACTTTCGTCAACATATTCTTGTACTTGTCTACTCCATACATATTTCACGTTTCACTCTATACATTTCAATTTCCCCTTTTCAATATGTTTCACACTCCACCTCGCCTTGCGGTGGAGTGAGAAGTTCTCTCCTCTGCAGCTTCTCGAAGGTAAGAGCTGTGAGGGAAACGCACTCTCTCCTCTAGAATAGATTAAAGTGTAGGTCTCACACACATACATACTTGCACCCCCACACTCACACACAAACACATATACGCATTTATGTATATCTATCTATATCTCTCTGTCTATCTAGTGTATTTGAAACGATGTATTCTTATACAGACATACATAACGGAAATATCTAAAGTTTAAAACCGTGTCAATTAACTGCACAGAACTTAAATTACCAATTAATTCGTGCAAAATGTCAATTATCGCTTAATGATATATTTTAAAAAATCGCTTATTAGTATCACAGGAAAAGAATTTCATCTCACTAACGATAATGATTCAGCCTCAAGAATAGTCTTGAAATACACCTGCAATGATTAATACTCTCACCATGCAGAATGGAAATACTGAATGTATTTCTGTAGGAATGGATGAAATAAAGGTAAAAAATGAACTGAAGGTGTGAGTGACCTTAATGTATGAATGAAATAAAGGATTAAATAAACTTAGGATGTGAATGAACTTGACTACAGCAACAGCAGAAATAATACAGGAGGCGGACACCGGATGCCCAGCGCCCTTAACCTACACGGAGGTCCCGTCTGCGCTGGGCGTCCTCGGGGCTCGCATCTCCCACGGCGCTCGAGGGCCTCCAGCTCCCCAACAGATCAGTACTTGGGCGCCTTAGTGCTGGCGGAGAAATGAAAGAGGGAGAGAGGGAGGGAGGAATAAAGGAAGGAAGGAAGGATGTGTGTGTGTGTATGTGTATGTGTGTGTATGTGTATGTGCGAGAGAGAGAGAGAGAGAGAGAGAGAGAGAGAGAGAGAGAGAGAGAGAGAGAGAGAGAGAGAGAGAGAGAGAGAGAGAGAGAGAGAGAGCGAGAGAGAGAGAGAGAGAGAGAGAGAGAGAGAGAGAGAGAGAGAGAGAGAGAGAGAGAGAGAGAGAGAGAGAGAGAGAGTGTCAAAGTCAAAGTCGAAATACTTTATTCCATCAATTACAATGTTTGTTCTTTATGCACATATAGTGACAGCGTACAGTAATACAAAAATAGTGGAAACAACATTAGATACATTAGCAAGAGATTTATAAAACCATATAAAATAAGATGGTCACATCATAAGACATGGATTTACATGGTTTGATTTTGCATTCAAATGCCTTATGTCATTGAGGATTTAAAATATTCTCCTCTAATTTCATTTTGAATGTAATTAGGTTGAAAGTGTTTCGAGTGTTTTATGGTAGATCGTCGGATTTGCATTTATCTTGACCTGTTCCTGCGTGTGATCTCTTGACGTGTAGTTAATCTGTCTGGCATGATTGCCTGTTTCGTTACCAGATGTTTGTAGAGGCAAATAGTCTCCCTGTATGAATTTATGGATGAGTATACATGCGTCATGACATTTTTGTTGAACTTTTAACCATTTTAATTT
>NW_020870006.1:152500-155000 GCF_003789085.1 Penaeus vannamei
AAAACAGAAAAGCAGCAACAAAAACAATAAAATATAATTAATAAATCCATCAACTCACCTAAACAACACAGAATAAGACCTTTCTCCTTTCTTACTTTTCGTAATAGTGCATCGGCTCGAAATTATAAAGCACGTTAAAAGAAAGAAAAGAAAGAAAGAAAGACGGAAAGAAAGAAAAGGCAATTATCCCATCATCTGCACACAGCCCCTAACCCCCCCCCCCTCGCGTTCTCACTTCTCGTAGTAGTGCATCGGCTCGAAGCTGTAGAAAGTGTTCGGTCGCTGCGACAGGAGCTCGGCGAGGAAGGAGGAGCCGCTGCGGCCGACGGAGCTGAGCACGAGGACGGTGGAGCCTGCCGGGGGGGACGTGGGGGCCGGGGGCGCCGCGCCCTCTGGGGGTGCCCGAGGGAGGGACGCGCCTCCTAGTGGGTGGATTCGATAAGAACAGAAATTTTGATGACAACAACAATAAGGATTATGATAAGCAATGATAATAATGATAATAAAGATGATAATGATAATGATAGTGATGATAACAGAGGAAGGAATTATGGGCTCAACCTCTGACAGATGCCAGGGAATTACACGTTGTATAACGGGGTTCTGTTGTTATTGTTGTAAAAAATGTTTCTGCTACCATCCAACACGGCAAGGATGTGAAAAAATAAAGAGAAAGAACTAAAACAAATCGCCAATACCATTGAATTATGATCGGCTTTAAACTTCTCCACTTAGAACTGCCACCAACTGGAGGCTGGATTGACGGGACCTGTGGGTGTGAGTGTGTGTGTGTGTGTGTGTGAGAGCGCCCTTGGATTGGAAAACTTACCTGATAAATTGGTCGATTTTCTAAGAATGGCATCCCTACCCTTTTCTTGAGTGACTTCGAAGCTGCTGTTGCTCCAGGTCTTTATTCCCTGTCGACAAAGAATTACATTAAACAACAGTGCCATTTATGGATACACGAACTACATATAATTATGTAAAGATTAAACGTCATTTTGATATGCTTGATTTACGGAGGTTTTACTCTCCCTTTTTTCAGAGACGAGACTTCAAGTGCAGGTTTTTTCAAAATGACACGAAGGCTTGGCTGCTTACCAAGAGGAACAGAAGAGCGATTAACAGCTGACCAAAATGGCGGACGGGTCTCGGCACCATCATCATGAAGCTGCAGGAATGTATCGTATACAAATGGAATATATTATACACATGAAACAATATATAATATATTTCATACATGTATATCAATAATAAAAATACATAAATGGGTTGCATGGATGTCAGTGTACTAGCTCATACACACGCTCGATAAGGAGGCAAATAGGTACATGCGTATACAGATCATGTACAAACATCTGATTGAAAAAAAACAATAATGGAAGCACTATCGAGTGTTTCTGTTCAGACAGCAAAACCGTTGCCACTCATTGCATCACACTCAAGTGGACATGCAAACACGGCGTTGGCAATTGTCTGGAGGAATGCAGTCACAGTGAGATGCGCGGAATGGGGGTTATTCCTCAGAATTCGCGTCCCAACCAGGGAGAGCAGAGATGACGACCCGGACATGCAGGCTGAGCATCTCGCATTTAACTGCAGCGACACTTGTCCATGGAGGGCTTCCAGTGTGTCCAGGGAGCCTCGTGCCAAAAATTACCATCGCAGGAAAAGTCTCAATGCCCAATAGCAAATTGCCCTCCCAGGAAAAGATCCAAAAAGTGAATTGCCGTCGAAGAAAAAGTATCAATTCCCAAAAGTGCCGATTGCTACCGTCGGTAACGTGGCAGTTTCATTAACGGTATACAAGCTGCCACTTATTTTTATCCGGTGATCGTTTCAGTGGAAACCAAACGCGTGTTCTCAGTTGCCTTCCTCTCTCCGCTTTCCACTTTCACTGTATTATCATTTTCGATTTCTGTGTTAATTAATACAGGTCATACGGGTCACATTAGGTCAAGGGGACCTAGAATTGACATCATGCAACTGGCGGTGGAAAAAAATCTATCTATTTACGCATCCTTTCTATTTATCTGCGGGGAATATGTTCACAACCCCCATTATGGAAAGTAAAAATGCAAAGTCTGTAATACGTTTGGTCCTGTTGGTATCTTTAGGGGAATTAATATTCATGTAATGTTTTTCTAATACACTTTGATACACACCTGTAATCTTCAAACTTATGGAAATAAGCAGGTCCAAATTGAAGTTTTCAACGATCTGTAGTTCTTGCCATGTTTATCAGCTCACGAAATATGCAGATTCGGATCCCTCTTCGAAGATGGCGAACCGATTTATCCTCGACGTATTCAGTTTCACTCAACTGCAAATATTTTCCGGCAAAAAAATCAACCTTTCATCATCATAAAAGACTTATAATTCAATAAGATTTGCATAGTTTTTCGACCTTAATTCCAAGGATTCTTAGTGATAAAAATGCAGGTTTCCATAGACAAAATTGTGTTTAGAAGGAATAGTTGTAGTAGTTGCAGTAGTGGTA
>NW_020870006.1:182500-185000 GCF_003789085.1 Penaeus vannamei
AGCAAGTGATTATTTTTTGTAGGGCTTATGGAAATAATCTGGGACATGTTTTCTTGTCCACATATTTGATTTTTGTTAACATATTAGAAAATGAAAAAGAATATTTTCGTTTGTTGATTAAATTTTGTATAAATTCACATCCTTAAATAAGCTATAAATTTAAAGGGGGTGCGAGGACACAGTCAAATTTTCTTAGGGGTGCGGGCGTAAAATAGGTTGGGAACCACTAAACTAGAGCTTACGGCCATAAGCCATTCTCATTGTCCTCGAACTTTAAGAATGTAGCATAGAAACATATGGTCCTAAGCTCCAGCTGGTGGCTAGTGTAATGTAAATACAGTGGAAGAATAAACTGACAACACATTACTCTGTCATCTACCCTTTGATATTGCATGCCGTGCATAATGAATATACAAACGCTAGGTTTCTGACGGCAAGTTATGTGAGTAGATACAGCTTTTACCTTGTTGCGCAACTGTTTCGCTACAACGCGTCTTGGTCTGGGCCAGATATGTAACATTAGGGCCTTTAAGCAGTGGTTCCTTTTGAATTATCCGTTTCCCAAGATAAGAAAGAGATAAAAAACATCCAAAATGTTTCTGCCGATGATTTTCTAATAACTTTTCGTGTTTGAAAAAAAGCTAATGGTTATAGTATCTGTTGCTTGCATGATATGACGTTTTGTTTGCGAGTTATAAGCAAGCGCCGCATCACCCATCGTAAACTACAGGTACTCGAGCTGGTCCTGCAGACGCCACCACCTGCGAGGCTCCTATTCTACTTGGACCACATACGTATTTACAATTGTGTGCGTGTGTATAAGAATTTGCATACATATGTATTTATGGACGTGGATATTTTTATATATAGGTTTTTATATTTACATGTATATATATATATATATATATATATATATATATATATATATATATAATATATAATATATATATATATATATATATACACAATTATATTTCGATGCATACATGGGTGTGTACATTCTACTGCAGGGTGCTATATTTTAATGTAAATTTCACTTTAGATACAAACTCACTTGCAACGCTTTCTAAATTCTTTTTATAATTCTTTTTATGAAAAAAATGAAAATGTAGGCTTAATGCATTCTTTGCAACATAAATGTAGTTTTGTTTTTCTTCTTTGTTTTCATATATGATTCAAAATAATTCATTATATCATAACTTTTATTTTTATACTATAGTATTATTATGTTACACCTTGTTACCGTGCAGACGAGCCAGCGAAAACAACCGGCTGACGGTGGCCTCGAAGCACGAACCGCCACCGCTCACTGATAGGGTCTCGAGAGATGCGGACGCCAGGTCTCGAGACCTGGCTTCTGCATGATGTGGAGGCCATGTCTCGAGAGAAGTTAAGGCCATGTCTCGAGAGAAGTTGAGAGAAGTGTGAGGCCATGGAGAGAAGTGTGTGGAGGCCATGTCTCGAGAGAAGTGGAGGCCATGAGAAGTGGAGGCCATGTCTCGAGAGAAGTGAGGCCATGTCTCGAGAGAAGTGGAGGCCATGTCTCGAGAGAAGTGGAGGCCATCTCGAGAGAGAGTGGGCCATGTCTCGAGAGAAGTGGAGGCCATGTCGAGAGAAGTGGAGAGAGAAGTGGAGGCCATGTCTCGAGAGAAGTGGAGGCATGTCTCGAGAGAATGTCTGTCTCGAGAGAAGTGGAGGCCATGTCTCGAGAGAAGTACCGAGAGAAGTGTGTCTCGAGAGAAGTGTCTCGAGAGAAGCGGAGGCCATGTCTCGAGAGAAGTGGAAGAGAAGTGTGTCTCGAGAGAAGGGAGGCCATGTCTCTCTCTGGTGAGCCAGCCATGTCTCCCAGAGCCCCCTCGAGAGAAGTTGAGAGCCTCGATGTCCTGTCTCCCATGTCTCGAGAGCCATGTCTCGAGAGAAGCCCATGTCTCGAGTGTGAGAGAAGCGGAGGCCATGTCTCGAGAGAAGCGGAGGCCATGTCTCGAGAGAAGTGGAGGCCGTGTCTCGAGAGATGACCAACCGCCCCCGCCTCCCGGAGGGCTCTCGCCCTGCCGCGCAAGAGGCGTGCCTTCCACGAGAGGCCGAGGGAGCGAAGGTCATTCCGCCAAAGGTCGAACCGTCGCTTTGCAGCGAAAATAAGGCTAAAGCAGAACCCAAATTTCCTGAGCAGCGTTAGCATTAGTCAAAGAAAAGACGATTTAAAAGACTCCCGTCGCGATAATAGTAAATAATAATAATAATAATAATAACAATAATAATAATATAATGATAATATAAAATAATAATAAATAAATAATAAATGAAAAAATAAACGCCAATAAAAGAAGAAAAAATATGTGATAAAAAAAGAAAAAATCTGAAAAGAAAACAATTTCGACTCGTGCCGCTCCACTCACCTCCGCTTCCGGGGGGACCTGGTGGCTGACTGGCGCTCGAGGCTGCGCACGCGCCCCCCCCCCCCTTCGCCTCCCCTTCCCCTCCTCCCCCATCTCTCCCTTCC
>NW_020870006.1:195000-197500 GCF_003789085.1 Penaeus vannamei
TCTTAAACAAATACCAGTAATTTCATGTATATCATTTGCGATGGAAAATGACCAGAGATTCTTGCATATAGCAATGTGAAGTATCATGTCTCCCACACGGAGCTTTCCGTGGCACGACGGTTTCTTTCCCCGCGTAAGAAATAGTATGATTATATGGTAACAGATTTAAATGGCTTACTCCTGATGTATTTTACATGCTAGAATTATGGGTTATAGGTTAAATGTCCTGAAAACAACTATTTTACTGCATTTGGCTAATATACTTGACTGGCTTCCACATTCCTACCATGTTTTATCTTTATTGTTAAGACATTATTCATATAGTGATTTTTGAAAGTATAATGGTAAATAATGGTGAAATTATAAGAATGATAATATTAATGCATAGAAATACTAAGAATGACAGTGACAATAGCAATGACAGTACAGCGACAGTCATGATGATGATGAGAATAATATATATTGCATATATTAGTTAATTACGTCAACTATCCATGCTATATATCTAATGGGTCTGAAGATGCAAACTTTCTCGTTTCTAGAAAAAATTCATACTTATAATTTCGATTACTATACTTATCAGAAATAATGATAACAATGATAATGAATGATTAGTAGTAATAGTAGTATTGTTATCATTTTTCATTGCTACCATTACTACTATTATTGTCATTATCATTATCAATGGTATAATCATATATCATGAGCATAATCTACATGCAAGACAAAAAGATAATGTAAAATTTTAGCAATCGTGGAGCTTTAATGGGAGGGTCGTTTTTCATTCAATATGTATACGAATTCGAATGCTTTTCTCTGTCTGTGACTCTGTATAATACGTATAATATCTATCATTCATTAAAATTCTTGTTTCTTATCAAGAAGTAATCATAGACAGTCTCTTAAGTTTCAAGGTAGAAGTTCAAACGATTATTTATCCCCAATTTATCAATGTTACCTTCAATGTCAATTGACTCGTGAACCTAGAAGTAAACGATATACCTTCTTGCATGATACTATTTTCACATGTATTTCAATTTTAAATATCTTTTAAATACTCCTTTTAATGTCTTGATGAAGAGTTACAAAATACATAGCTGGCACTTTACTTATTCGTCGATGGATTGCGCAAGCGTGTTGGCGAGCTGAATGGACAGGTTGGCACGCCTGTGTGGGCGGAGCCCACACTTGAAATAAGTTGAAATATGGAAGCAAAAAATAAAAGAATCACAAGAAATTGCAGTTGAAGATCCTGCAGATAAAGCCTAAGGAATAATAATTGCAAGGGTGGATGACTGAAAAAAATAACACACACATATATATATACATATATGTACATTTTGATTTTCATATGACTGCTCGCAATGCAAAAAAAAAAGCAACCGTAGGCCCTTTATTTGGCCAACCCATGACGTCACGGCATCCCATGACGTCACTAGCAGACGACGTTGCAGACGAATTTCCTCCAAACAAGCGACACATAATAGGGAGTATAGACTAGTATGGTCTAAAACCCTATAAAAGAAGAAAGAAGAAGACAGAATCTTATCAAAACTTATCAAAATTATCTAGCCTTTAGATAGATATCAGTGTGACCGTCATGTGAAGCATGCTTGTATAGGGAACATAGATCACAGATGCCGCGCTATGGATAGGGATAAGGCCTAACTGAAGAAGAAAGATGCCTTTGCAGTTCCATCTGTGCATTATGGATGCAGCAAAGAGGGTAATGTTATTTCATAAATTGGTTCTAAAGCATGGCAGATAACAAAGATTTACAGAAAGATGATAAAAAGCTTTATAACAGCTTTTAAATAAAGAAGATAAAGGAAAAATGTGAATAGACGCATGTTATGCAGTAGACTGCATGCTATCTCTGTTATTTATTCATCTATTTCTTCTTTATCAGATAATACCAGAGGCCAGAAATTATTATTCCATCATTATCACACTTATTACCGCCCTTATTTTCTGGTGTTTGGCATGAAAATTAAAAGTAGACTAATACTCGCTGTTAATCTCAGATATGAACATGCTGTATGATCATGGATTATTTTCCACATTTTCCCACTTTCAAGAGATTGTCTTCGGCAATACTAATTTAGGCAGCCGCACTATATATACAAAGGAAAGTATAACAGAATTATTGACTAGAGTTCGTACATGTCGGGGAAGTTAATAAAATTGTGGGGACCTCACTGGTTGTGCTTTAAATAATTGAAATTCAAAAGTTGCCTCTCTGTAGTCCACAAACATCGTTGTCTCGGAC
Organism: Penaeus vannamei; assembly: GCF_003789085.1. Lineage (NCBI taxonomy): Eukaryota > Metazoa > Arthropoda > Malacostraca > Decapoda > Penaeidae > Penaeus > Penaeus vannamei. The sequence goes on from NW_020870006.1 coordinate 197,270, forward strand.
CATCTCGAATGAAAACAATACTGTGAGCTTTCTGCAATATACAAAATATGGGGGTTTGGAAGGTTAGGTTGGTTAGGTTAGGTTAGGTTGGTTAGGTTGGTTAGGTTGGTTAGGTTGGTTAGGTTGGGTTAGGTTAGTTAGGTTGGTTGGTTAGTTGGTTAGGTTGGTTAGGTTAGGTTAGGTTGGTTAGGTTAGTTTAGGTTAGGTTAGGTTAGGTTGGTTAGGTTAGGT
>NW_020870006.1:212500-215000 GCF_003789085.1 Penaeus vannamei
TTGTCATTATCATTATTATTATTATCTTCATTGGCATTACTGATACTACTATTATCATGTCATTAGTAATGATAACAATATTAATGGTTGTATTATTGTCATCATTATTGTCACTACTACTACCATCACCATCATATTCATTATATCATTAATTTCCACGGTTATCAAAAGTGTTATGACTGGAAATTCCTACTATAATCGTTACCAAGAATGCTATCATCATTATCATAATCGCCAGCATCATGAGTATGTTCACCAACATCATTATATATCTTAGTTGTGCATTTACTGGTTACAAGTATCTCTTGCCTTATCATTTTGTGTGCATGAGTTCCCACATTAAAACCAAGGAGCTGGCACTGGCATTCACCCAACGCGCGCTCCCCGTCCGCAGACTCGACGTGCCACATGTACAGCCGGTGGGTGGGCGAGCAGTGGGCCGGCTACGACAAGAGCGACGCCCTGCATCTCGGGTCCTGCTTCACGTCGTCGACCAGCCCGCGCCGCATCTTCCCGGTGGCCACCAACCAGTCAGGAAACTGGTATGACTATTATTCCAGCGAGGCTACCAGCGGCTACCTGACAACATCCCTCAGGTTCTGCAGCGTCACGGAGCAGAGAGCCAACCCGTGGTGGTGGGCGGACCTGGGCGAATCCAAGACGGTTTCGCAGGTCGTGGCTCACGTCCGCCGCGACGGGCACTGGGACAGCCAGTTCCGGTCCGTGGTGGCGCGCCTGGGGGACGCCCTCGACGCCAGCCAGAACTCGGTGTTCGACTCGAAGGACGGCGCCCCTGCCCCCAGCTCCACCGTGAGTTTCACGCCAACAAGACCCAAGAAGGGGCGGTATCTTTTCCTGCAGAGCTTCGTGTCCTTCGGACATCTGACCATCTGCAATGTGCAGATCTTCTCTTAGACATTCATCCAAGTGTGCTGTTCGTCTGTGTTAGTGGATGTGCTTGTCTGTTTGTCAGTAGCCGGATATTGTTTAGGTCTATTGTCTTGTTCTATATAGGTGTATAACATATGTGGTTGTATGTAACCCTATATCTGTACACGACAAAAGGTTTTGTTGCTTCTTATAAACGCCCTCGACTGGAGAAACGGAAGATATTTGTCTCTAAATTCAGGGGATTTTTAAATATATTTAATTACCATAATTCCTTTTTCCATATGTAATCTTTTTCAGGACTTTGCTTTTGTGGTTTTATATTCCTGAGAAGTTTTATTGAGTTACCCTGAAAATTGTCGATTTCTCTTTTTGTTTTCCGTTGTCAGGGTCTTGATTTATGATGAATTCTCGGGACTTCTGTTCTTGACGTCGAAGTGTGAGTCATTTTCACACGAGATTCCTCATGAATTCTTGAGGCTGCCTTTCTTATCTTCACGTTTTCTTTGTTTTTAGCTTGCATTCTTGAGTACTTTTACTGTATTTATTCTCTTTGTTTTCGTCTATATCGTCGTTTTATCTCATTTCATCGTCTTTGCTTGTTCTCTCTTAGAACAGATAGTATTTAAAATTCTTCGTCTTTCTTACCTTCGTAAACATTTCATCTGCTTGTTCTCTCTTTGAACAAACGGTTTTTAGTTCTTCGTATTTCTTACCTTGGTAAACTTTCGTAAACTTTCCATTTCCCTCTAAAATATTCTAAAGACAGTGATAAGGATAATCCTGCTGTAATAAATTGGGCCACGAACGGGAAATGCTATGCACCCATGGAGGGCGGACATGCAGGAAGACGATTGCTGCAAAACTATAGTGTGCAGTGTTCCACAATTTGTGCTTTTAGACCGATGAAAGTGAAAACAAGAAACTTTTATCTACAGCATAAGATTGATATGTCTGCGGGAATGCAATCTGTCTGGCGACTGCAATGCCCTCACGCGGACATGTCGATGTTCGTGTTGTGGATTAAAGTCTAATAAAATAAGCATTTTCGGGCATTTGTCTATAACGTAATTCGTAAACACACACACACACACACACACACACACACACACACACACACACACACACACACACACACACACACACACACACACACACACACACACACACACACACACACACACACACACACACACACACACACACACACACACACACACACACACACACACACACACACACACACACACACACACGCACACACACACACACGCACGCGCGCGCACTCGTGAAGGATTCATGATGGACAAAAGCTAAAACCTTAACGGGTTGTCATTTGGAAAACATATATCACGTATTTCGACACATTTATGATAAAAACATTTATATCCACGTCTGCACGAAAGCACATATTTTCAAATCAAAACTACAGCAGATTTTGTGATATATACAGAAAAAGGCTAATTATGTGTCATTATAAGTATTCCGATTGATAAATAGATTAATATAGAGATAAACATATATTTATGTGCATGTGGGTGGAGGGTTGTGGTTATTGTTGTTAATCTTATAATTATTATCATCAACGTTATTATTTATTATTATCATAATT
>NW_020870006.1:227500-230000 GCF_003789085.1 Penaeus vannamei
CTCGCCCTCCCCGTCCTCCTCTATCTCTCCTCTCCCCTTGCTTACTCTATCGTTCCTCTCCCCTATCTCTTTATCACAGCCTTCCTCCCCTCCCCGTCCCTCCTTCACACCAGCCTTCATTTCCCCCCCTTCCCCCTACTCTTCCTTCCCTTCTTACCCCTTTTCTCAGACCTTCCCTGCCCTCACCCCTCTCGTGGCCTCTTCTCCCTCTCCTCTCGCTCTCACCCCACCCGTATCCCATCCTTTTCCCTCTCCTCCCCTTCTCATACTTCTGTTCTCTTCCCAACCCTTTCTCTCGTTCCGCTTCTCCCTCCGTGACTTCACCCCTCTCCCTCTCCTTTCTCCCTCAATTCTCCTCCCCTCTTTCACCCCCCTCACCACTTCTTTCCATCCCTTCCCTGCTTTCCCCATCCCTTCTCCTTACCCCACCTCTCCTTCTTCTCCTTCCCCCACTCTTCCTCCTTCTCCCCCCTCTATCACCCCCTCCCTCCTCCCCCCCTTCCCTCTGAAACCCTCTTCCGCTGCTCAGCCAATCAGGAGCCGCCGACTTCTGCGTCTGCGCCAATCAGGAGCCTCCGTCGTCCTGTGTCCCCGCCCCTCCTTTCTAGCACTCGGCGGGCGACCACTTCCTATAGCGACGGAGAGGGAATAACGAGGGTGGGGAAGGGAGGAAGGAGGATGGGAGGCAGGGGAAGAGGGAGATGGGGAGTAAAGGAAGAGAGGGAGAGGAAGGGAGGGAGTGAGAAGGGAGGAAAAAAAGTGTTGGAATGGGAGGAAGGGGGAGAGGGAGTAAGGGGAGGGAAGCAGGAGGGGGGGAAGAGAGAAAGAAGGAAGTGTGAAGCGAGAAGAAAGGTGGAGGGTGAAGGGGAAAGGAAGAAAGGAAAGAGGAAGGAAGGAACGAAGGAGGTGAGAGGGAGAGGCAGGAGTGAAGGAGGAAGGGGAAAGGGAGAAGAAGAAGGGGAGGGAAAGAAGGGGAAAGAAGAAGGAGAGTGATGAAAGGGAGAAGGGAGAAAGAGGATGACGGGGAGAGGGAGAAGGGGAGAAGGAAAGGAGGAGGAGGGAAGAAGGTGAGCAGAATAGGAGGGAAAGGAAGGGACAAAGTGAACAAGAGGTGAATGTTGGGAGATAGAGAAGGAAGAGATAAAGAGGGGGCAAGGGAAAGAGAGGAGAAGGAAGAAAAGGAGAAGATATGAAATAAAAAAGGAAAGGGAAGGAGAAGGAAAAGGGGATGATGGGAAAAGGAGAGGGAGGAGAAGGGAGAGAAGGAAGGGAAAAGGAGATGAAACGAAGAATAAGGCAGACGGGCGAGGGAAGGGAGGAAGAAAGAGAGAAGGACGAGGAGAGGGAAGGCTTAGTGGGTAAAGGAAGGGAGAGAAGATAGAAAGAAATGGGAGAGGGAAGGAAAAAAAAGGAGAAAGAAGGAATAGTTGGAAAGGGAAGGAAGAGAAGAAAGAAAGAATAGGGGCAAGGAAGGGAGGAGAAAGAAAAGGAAGGAGAGATAGAGAGGTGCAGGAAGCCCAAAAGGAGGGAAGGAGAGGGAGCCAAGTATTAAAATCGTCAGAGGGCCTGAGCAGGAGGGGGGGGGGCGGTGTGGAGGGCCGAGGGAGCGAGGTTGCGAGGCCAAGGCTTCCCGAGGTCAGGCTCAGGAGCCGAGCCCATTCTCAGGTCGCCTGGCCGAGTGGACGGACGCCTCTCGTAGCTCTCGGCTCGCTCGACTCCCGTGGTGCCAGCTCAGTCTCGGGTCTTCGGGAAAATCCTCCGATAATCTTTTTCTTTCCAAATCCGTACTTTCGAACATCCTTCTGGAAATAAGTCGGAAAGAGTAACCCATTTTGAGTGCGTGTGTGTGTCCGCGCGGATCCCAAGGAAGCGCTTAGATAAGAAAGTCCAATTCCGAAGATGACGCCGACGCGCGCGTAGGAATCTCCCGGGCGAACAGCGCACTGCGACGCGAGTGAGAAAATATTTCACAGTGACGAAAGCTGATAAGAGGAGCACGACGATGGCCAAGGGTCGGCATTTGCAGATACTGCTGTGTCTTGCGGGTGAGTACAGCGCCTAACGCGTGCAGCAGGGATGTCATGACTGCTGGAGGTCCGTTGACAGTGTTGGTGCCAAGTGCTGGATATGTTGCGTGTTGATGTGGAACTTTGTGAAATATTTATTAGATGGAGTAACATGTTGTTTATGCTGTTACATGATTACGTAAATAGAATTGTAATCATGAATGTAATAGTGATGATGATTGTGAGGACGACATTAGTGGCAGTAAATAAAGGCGATGTTCTCTATTTAACCATATCATGGAGAAAAAAAAATCATTTTGACTGTGACGATGTTTATATTATATCTACCTTTAATAAAACTCAAGATCAATCTGAATCAATTTTGATAAAGCGTCAAGCTGATATGGTTTTCTGGAGCGAGTAAATTATGAACTTTCTGGCCTTTTCCTGCAATTCCCTCGAGCCAAGTGCTGCTGCACTGATCGGGCTGACCT
>NW_020870006.1:250000-262500 GCF_003789085.1 Penaeus vannamei
ACATCTACTGATGTTTATAAACACGAACCCCTCCATCTGCAAATTATCAACACTTTTTTTTCCATCTTCACTCTTCTACCTTCTGTTCTATCTTCTATGGGAGTTAATAAACTCCAGCCCTCTCCAAAGGTTACATTCGTCCCATTGAAGTGCATGGCCAAAGGGTTAAAAGGAGCGAGATCCACACATGCTATAATTTTTTTCCCGAAGGTTAGCCATACGGTGCTCGTTGCCAGGTGTTGAGATTTTGTCTGTCTCCGTTTTTCTTTTTTCTCTTTTATTTTTGTTTGTCTGGGCGGTTTATCTGGGACTTGTGATTGGAAGATTAGAAATTGATATTGTAATATTGATTTAGCTGTGTTGCAGAGCATGAGTTGTGGATTTGTATCAATTGCAAGACACAGAAATCGAAGGTTTTTTCGGTGTAGCGAAATCTGGCAACACTGACAATTGCATATGGCGTTAAGTGTTGCCAACCTCCGGGCTTTCGGTGTATAAGCCGTTAATTGAATGAAATCACGAGATGTAACGTATGAATTCAATTCTGAAATGAAAATAAATATTGGTATTCTTAATTTAATCTCGTATCAGCGAATACATAAACGTAAATATACGCAATTCAGATATACGGAAGTAAGTAAACATGGCAGACAGGTAGCGGTTTGATCTTAAACATAGACCGCTGTGATGCGTAGCAGTTTAGTGAACAACTTTAGCGGAATTATACACATTAGTCGACTATCTTCCTTGTTCGGAGACTCGTTAGGCTGTTCAGGAACCGTCGTGGGCAGCTTTTGGGAATGGGCTGCACTCACGCGATTAAACTCACACACGCACATACAGAATAAATAAATAAATTAGAAAAAAATATATAGACACACACACACACTAAAAAAAGAATAAATACACAAACACCAACACGCACGGTTAAGCCACATACACGTATTACTATCATCATTCTTTCTCATTTTTTTAATCATTATCATTAATCTATCAATTATTTTGTTTAATTCATCGATTACCAACAACATGTCAGCAAGATTATCTAAATCATAATTAATTCCATCATAACCATGAGTTTCCAGTAAAAAATCTAAATTAATATTCAAGTCATCAGTCTAGTAGTTTAAAGTATTGGAGGTAGTGTCACCAGTCAGGTTTTCTTAGAAAAACTGTATATTCCCCAGAAGATGTTGAGATTCACATACCTGACCCTTATCAGATGAGGATCCGAAATGTTCTCTCTCTCTCTACTCGTCTCTCCCTCTCTCTGATTCTCGTTCTCTCTCTCTGTTTGTCTATTTCTCGCTCATATTCACACTTGGGACACTTAAGGCGGAGAGTCGGACCGACATCTCTTTCTAATGATAATTATAATAATGATAAAGATGACAAAAAATAATAGCAATGGGGATAATGATAACAATAATAATTATAACAAAAATAAGGATAATGATGATGGTAATGATAATGATAATGATAATAATAATGATAATAATAACGATAATAATGATAAAAATTATGATAATGGTAAAAATGATAATAAATATTATGATAATAATGATATTAGTAATAATACTAATAACACTAAAAATAATGATAACAATAGTAATAGTAATGGTAATAATGATAATAATAATAATAATAATAATGATAGTAATGATAATAATGATGATAATAACAACAATAATAATAACGATAATAATAACAATAACAACAAAAATAATAATGATAATGATAACATTAATGATAATGATGATAATGATAATGTTTATAAACATAATCACAACTAAAATTATGATCGTAATGGTAATAATAATAATGATAATGATAATAATATAATGATAATAATAGTTAATAGTAGTAGTAATAATAATAATAATAATAATAATAAGGATAATAATAATAATAATAATAATAATGACAATGGTAAGGATAATGATAACAATACTGATGCTAATAATAATAATAATGATAATGATGATAATAATAATAACAATAATAATGATGATATGATAATAATAATAATAATAATAATAATAATAATAATAATAATAATAATAATAATAATAATAATAATAATAATAATAATAATAATAATATAATAATAATAATAATAATAATAATAATAATAATAAAATAATAATAAAATATAATAATAATAATAATGATAATATAATAATAATAATAAAATATGATAATAATGATAATAATAATGATGATGATGATGATGGTAATAATAATGATGATAATAATGATTATGATAATGATAATGACAACAATCATAATAAAGACAATACTACACCTGCTAATAATGTTGATTATAATAATAATGATGATAATAATGATAATAATAATAACACAATAATAATAATGATAACAATAATAATAAGATAATAACAATAATAATAATAATGATTATGATGATAATGATATCAGTAATGATATTGATGATGTCGATGATAATGATAAGGAGTATAACACTAGTAGTAATAAGACTGATAACAGTAATAAGAAATATCAGTAGTAATTCTAACAAATAAACACGACAATAATAATAAGAAATCAAACTACTGCGAATAACAGTATAATAGTAATGATTATAGTGATAATGAAATAAATTTGATGAGGAGGGTGATGGAACGGAGAAGTAGAAGAAAGAAGAAGGATAGAAAAATAGGAAGAAGAAGAATTAATAGTAAAAGAAGAAAAAGGAAGAAGGAATGAAGACAAAAAAGTAAACAACACATAAAGACAAGAAAAAAACTGGGGAAAGGAAAAATACAAAGACGTATAAGAGACAAAAAACAAACAAAAAGAACAACAAAATCTCCCGTTAAAATCTTCTTCATCTTTTTTTTCTCTCTTTTTTCCATCTTTTCTTCCTCCTTTTTTCTTCTTCTTCCTCCTCCCTCTTTTTTTCTTCTTCTTCTCCTTCTTCTTTTTCTTCCTCCTCAATCTTCTTTTTTTCCTCTTATACTTCTCTTGCTTCTTCTCCTTCGTCAATACACACACGCACTCACACAAAGAATAGATAAATAAATAGATAGATAAGTAAATAAATAGATCAATAAAAATGGAATATAGATAATTCTCCCTCCGCCCCTCTCCCCAGAGAAAAAGGAATAGATGAAAGAATAGATACATACGAATAATAGATAAAAAGGGAATAAAACACTTGATCCACGCGCCCAAGAACATCCAACGGGAACTGCCTGAACAAAAGACACGAATAACTTTTTTTTCTTATCAGCTGACGCCAGACAAACACACGGGCGCGTAAATGTACCTTCCCGTTTCTATGAATAAATGAATAAGAATAAAAGAATAAAAATAAAGAAATAAAAAGAATAAAAAACAAAGAAAAAAGTAGAATTCGCGTGCCTTTGGAGAGCCAGTGAAAGATTCCAATATTACAAGACATAAACATCCGTTATCAGCTTTCCGTTTTCTATGAGGCTACGTTGGTATAAGGAGACCGAAAGAAGAGAGAGGAAAGAGGATTGCTGAAGGAGAGAGGAAGACGAGAGAGTAAGGATGATTAGACGAGGGTGACTGAAGAAGAGATAGAAAGAAGAGGATGGCTGAAGGAGAGAGAAAGACGAAGGATAAGATAGAAGAGGATGGCTGAAGGAGAGATCTGAAGGAGAGAGAAAGATAAGATAAAGAAGAGGATGGCTGAAGGAGAGAGAAAGATAAGATAAAGAAGAGGATGGCTGAAGGAGAGAGAAAGATAAGATCTGACTACGCTGATATACGCTGATGTACGCTTGGCGTAAAGTAGGCGTACGTCGTGAACGTTAGGAGCACGACAGCATACGTCGGCGTGCGCTGACAAACGCAGAGGCGGCAAAAGGTTATGTACATGTACAGTTTTTTGTGTATGCCAATGTATGAATTTTACGTTAGGGCCGCGCTAAGCATACGCTGAATACGCTGGAATGACGCTAAAGGTACGTTACTCATACGTTAAGGGCGTTTTTCCTTCGTTGGCTTACGCTGACATGTAGGGCGTGCGTAATGCTTGCGTATTGTCATTGTACCGTATTTCTGACGCATGAGACACTCATGACCGTGTGTCTAACGACAGACTAACGTATTGAACGTATGCGTATCGACTGCCGAACGTACTTAACGCATGCCTAACGAGTCCTTGACGCATGGCAACTTATGCCCTGCGTATTGCTAGCGCACTGATAGATTCATATAAAAAAGCTGGAATTTCTGCTTCTTCATCACTTGTCCCATCAGAATTGGACGGAGCTCTCGTTCAGCACCAGCATGGCCTCGTGCATTTGGCAGTTCACTGTGTACAAGGCAATAGAAGAAGAGAAAGAAGGAGACGTGGAATCTGGCTGAAGCCATGGACTGGAAGGCGACGGCAGTTTGGACTGTGTGACTGGTCTCTGGTCAGGAACTCTTTACTTATGGAGCCTGATTCGTTTGATGCGCTGGTTCAGAGAGTGGGTGACAGGATCGCCAAACAGCATACCAGATACAGGGCCCCCTGGAGCCTGTACTGAGGCTTGCATTGACTCTGCGTCAGCTTGTCTCTCGGAGCACTTGTTCAACCAGTATGGGTGGAGTGTTCCCCATAATACCCAGTCAGTCGTTGTGAGAGAAGTCTGCCAAGCCATAGTTGATGAGTACTTGGCTGAAGTGATGACCTGCCCACGACTCCAGAGGGAGGGCGTGAAATACCTGACAGATTCCTCCAGAAGTGGAACTTCCCCCGTGCATGTAATGCATTAGAAGGGAAGCACATTGCCCGCAAGGGTCCCTCAAAGAGCGGTTCGCAGTGCTGCAATTACAAGGTTTGCTACTCTATTGTGCTGATGGCCCTGGCAGACGCTGGTCACAAGTTCACCCGGGCAGACGTTGGCTGTACAGGATCAGCATCAGATGCCTAGATATACAACTCCGAGCTGGAGGAACTGGCAGAAGATGGAGAACTGAAGCTCCGGGGAAATCCGCCCTTATGTACGGATGCCATCTATGCGCTGCGCAAAACGTTTCTCTTACGCTGAAATCAGCTAACATACGCTCGCAAACGTTACTCCTACGTTCGCATACGCTACTCATACCACAGTTTATCGGTACACATACGCTATTCATACGTTACTCATACGTTCTTAAAAGACAAACGTCGAAAATGTCCGTTGATGCGCTGAAGAGTCGTGCGTCTTTAAAAGATGCGATTCGTCACTCGTTCGTTGGTCTCGAGCCCAGAGTGCGACAGCCCCTTCCTGCTTCTTCGCTTCTTCTCATTTTTGCCTTCTCTTTTATTTTTCATTTTATTTTTGTCTTTCTTGTTCCTTTTTTATTTTTTTTTCCTGTTTTTCGTCTTTTTCATTTGTTTGTATGATTGTAAGGGACGAATTTTGCGTGTGATTGCATGTTCTTGCCGGGATTTACACGTTTGTTCTGGTTTGCGTTTATTTGTATTTTGAGTCTTTTATTATTATCTTCATTTCGTTTATCGTTTTTTGCGTTTCGTTTTGTATTTTACGACTTTTTTTACTCTTCCTCTAACGATATTTCTTGCATTTTCCTTTTTCTTTGTACTTTGCGATGAGGAGGATTAGAGGAAAGAAGGGGAGGAAGAGAAGAGAAAGGAGAGAGTAATGTGCAGGAAGAGGAGGTGCGAGTTTGAGAAGAGAAAGAAAGGAAGAGGAGGAGGAAGGGGACAAGAAGAAGAGAGGAGAGGGAGAGAAGAGAGGAGGAGGAGGAAGATGAGTAAGAAGAAAAGGAAGAAAAAATGCAAAAAGAAAAGAAACAGAAGAAGATGAACCAAGATTAAGAAAAAAAAGACAAAGAGAAACATAACCAAGTTACTTATTGAACTGTTTTCTTTTGCATGACAAATATCAATTAAAATAGTAATGATAAAAAAAACAATAATGATATTATCATAACAATAATAGTTATAATGATGATATTAGTAGTAATGACAACAACAACAACAAAACAGCAATAATAATCATAGTAATGATAGTAATTATTATCATTACAAATATAATGATAATCGTAATAACCCTAAAACAACAGCATCATCAACAACAACAATAATAAAAATGATGATTAGATTACATTATTAATGATCATGCTAGTTCGACTCCTTCCTGAAGCATCGCACGTATCTTTATGCACTTTACTCCGAACACTGCACCCATATCTCTCGGTCCCATAATACTTATACCTTGTGCTCTTCATACCCAAACCTCGCACATAACTCATGCCAGGACCCTTAGTGCCCCATACCCGCTAAATGCCCGACCCTTATACCACAGACCTGACGGAATGCCTCATACCCCCCGTCGCAGAGAGGGTCGGCGCTGAAGCCCTTCGTCCACGCTGGGAATTTCTGGTCCGGCATCCCCGTGCTTCTGGGTCTGCCCTTGTGTCCCTTCGCGGGTTGGTGGGGCGTGACGTGGCCCTCGGGGTGGGTGCAGAGGTTGTGGCTCTCGGGCTTGTGCGAGGTTTTGGCGGTTGTGAGGTTGTGAGGAGGTGGGTATCCCAGGTCTGTTTTCTCAGGCTCTGTTTCTGCTATTCTTCCTCAGTCTGTCTCTCTCCCACTATATGTCTCAATCTACACATAGATAGAGAGATATTGATATGGATACAGGCGAAATGCATGAATATTCTTGACTGAAGTTGAAAATGTATATGGGCATTCCGTTTTCTTTCCTTCTCTTCTTTTCCATAATCCTATCCCCTTTCCTTCTATTTTTTCGGCTCTCTTCCTCTCTCCCTTTTATCTCTCTTCTCGACCCCCTCCCCTCCCCCCTCCCCAACTCTCGATGGATCATGTACCCCTAGAGCCCCCCCCCCTCCCCTCGCTATGGGCGGAATTTGCTGGTCACCTTAAAAGGAGGCTGAGGGCTGTCCCCCCCGAGATCAATCTTCGTTTCGCTGCTCTCTCTCTCTCTCTCTCTCTCTCTCTCTCTCTCTCTCTCTCTCTCTCTCTCTCTCTCTCTCTCTCTCTCTCTCTCTCTCTCTCTCTCTCTCTCTCTCTCTCTCTCTCTTCTCTCTCTCTCTCTCTCTCTCTCTCTCTCTCTCGCTCTCTCTCTTTCTCTCTTTCTCTCTCTCTCTCTCTCTCTTCTCTCTCTGTCTCTGTCTCTCTCTCTCTTCTCTCTCTCTCCTCTCTCTCTCTCTCTCTCTCTCTTCTCTCTCTCTCTCTCTCTCTCTCTCTCTCTCTCTCTCTCTCTCTCTCTCTCTCTCTCTCTCCCTCTCCCTCTCCCCCCCTCTCTCTCTCTCTCTCTTTCTCTGCTGTCTCTCTCTCTCTCTCTCCCTCTCTCTCTCTCTCTCTCTCTCTGTCGTCTCTGTCTGTCTGTCTGTCTGTCTCTGTCTGTCTCTCTCTCTCTCTCTCTCTTCTCTCTCTCTCTCTCTCTCTCTCCTCTCTCTCTCTCTCTCTCTCTCCCTCTCTCTCTCTCTCTCTCTTCTTCCTTTCTGCCCCCTTTTTTGAAATTTCCGTTCCCCTTCCCTGTTTATTTCCGCGTTCCCTCTCAAGTTCTACCAACAAAACTAACCGAGACCGGAGGCGCGGTGGGTGGGGTGGGGGGGGGGGGGACGGGCATCGGGGGATCCCACAGGCGACTCAAGCACGGAATCAATCTCGAAAAACAAATTCTTCGGGATTCGAGCCTCTGATGTGCGTTTCTTCCACGAACTTTTTAATCGTCTTTTTGCTGTTCACGTTCATCAATCATACTTCGAAAATGAACAAGCTTTATCCATTTTCGATAACGCCGTGACTGAAATGATAATTAGGTGGGAGTAATAACTTCCAGTAAATCAAGGAAAACGGAGATGAAGAGAAACTCGTGTCCAGCTCATTAAAAAGATTCATTGTTATCATAATTGTTGGTAATATTCTCCTTATTATTATTGTTATTATCATGATGATCAGTATCAGTATCATTATCATCGTTATTATCATTATCGTTATTATCATCATTGTTATTATTATTTATTGTTATTACTATTGTTATTGTTATTTTATATCTATTATTATCATTATTATTATAATCATTATTGTTACTATTGTCATTATTATTATCATTATTATCATTTTATCATTGTTATCATCAATCATTATTATTATCATCATCTGTACTTATATCATTAATAGATAGCACTATTATCATCATCATCACTTTGTTATCCTCACTATCATTACGTCGTCTTCACCAACATCATGTTCTTCATGATTATCATCACCATCACCATCATTATCATTATCATGTTATTCTTTATTCCCTGTTGCAAGGCAAACCAAATCTGCAACAGAAGGCGAAGAATAACGCAAATAAATAGAATATGAACCAAACGACCGACAGGCAATACTTTCAATACTTACAAAGATTACTTTCACTTGAACTTACAAACAAGATTCTTATTTATGATTCTTCGATGAAAAATAGTGAATGAATGGGAATAAAATAGTTTTATGTTATCCTTCTTTCTTTTGTTAAAATTTTTATCTTGTTTTATAACTTCACACCTCGTCCGTTCGCTTCTCTTCGTTGTTAAGGCTCTCCTCACGCTTTTGCTGTAGTGGTTCTCTCTCTCTCTCTCTCTCTCTCTCTCTCTTCTCTCTCTCTCTCTCTCTCTCTCTCTCTCTCTCTCTCTCTCTCTCTCTCTCTCTCTCTTATCTGCCTCTCTCTGTCTCTGTCTCTGTCTCTGTCTCTGTCTCTGTCTCTGTTCTTGTCTCTGTCTCTGTCTCTGTCTCTGTCTCTCTCTCTCTTCTCTCTCTCTCTCTCTCTCTCTCTCTCTCTCTCCCTCTCTCTGTCTGCCTGCCTCTCTGTCTCTGTCTCCCCCCCCTCTCTCTCTAACTCTCTTTGTCCGCTCTGCTATGGACTTTTCTCTCTCTCTCTCTCTCTCCCTCCAGCCTCCATCTCTCTCTCTCTCTCTCTCTCTCTCTCTCTCTCTCTCTCTCTTCTCTCCTCTCTCTCTCTCTCTCTCTCTCTCTCTCTCTCTCTCTCTCTCTCTCTCTCTTTTCCTTATTTCTGTCTTACACTTTGTCATTCTGTATCTCAGTCTGCCTCTATTTCTGACTTTGTAACAACAATAATAAAAAATAAAAAGGTAATGATATTGACAATGACGATGGCAATGACAAGGATTATAATGATAGAAATGATACTACTGCTATTACTATTACTAATAATAATGACAAACATAATATTAATGATAATAATAATGATAACGATAATAATAATGACAATAATAACAATGATGATAATTATGATAACAACAGTAATAATTATAATGGTGATAATGATAATAATGATAATGATAAGAAGAATAATGATAATAATTATGATAACAATGATAATAATAATGATAGTGATAATAACGACAATAATAATGATAACAATAAAATGATAGTAACAACAATGATCATGATAAATAACAGTAATATATAATAGTAGTTATGATAATAATAATGATAATGATATGATGATGATAATGATAATGATGACAATGATAATAATGATGATAACAATAACAATAATAACAAGAAAAATGGATAAATAGATAAGAGAAATAGATAAGATAAAAAGCGAACCCATGATGCCATGGATCTAGCACGGCGACCTTTAATTGGACCATAAATCACTTGTTCTGCGTGAACAAAAGACCCTTTTAATACCGGAGAGAATGATCTGAAGATGTTTCAGCGACATCTGATTTTCCTTCTTGGTCAATAAAGACAAAGTATGTCTGTGAATATCCAGTTAGCCCCCCCCCAAAAAAAAGAATAATAGTAATAAAAAAGAATGTATATAAGCCATTTTTTGTATATTTGAGGTATCCATATACGTACATGCACGTAGATTCATACTTACAAGAACACGCACATACAGAAAAAAAAGAAAAAAGGAGTCAGAAGAGAGAGAAATAGCGTATCATTCTTTAGAACAGAAAAAAAAAAACTAATTACACACACAGATACACATTTGAAAGGGAAACACGTTATTAACAATTATCTTAACAAGCCTAATAACGACCGTAGCAAAGAATCCTGGTAGTGAATCCAATCTGTACAGCTAGCATTTAACCCCCCCCCCCAAAAAAAAATCAAGAAAGAAAAATGAACGGAGAAAGACAAAAAAAAAAAAAAAAAGGGAACTTGTTAAATCATTCATAAAAGAGATTAATGAATGAACCACTACAATTATTTTTCTTGTAAACGCAACTCGAGTGAATTTTAAGAGACGGCATTTTAGTCACGCTATTTGAGGAGGAGGGGGGAGGGGGGGGAGGAGGGGAAGGGGAGGGGGAGGAAGAGGGGAGGAGGAGGGGGGAGAGGAGGGGGGAGGAGGAGGGGGGGGGAGGAGGAGGTGGGGGAAGAGGAGGAGGGGAGGAGGAGGGAGGAGGAGGGGAGGAGGAGGGGGAGGGGAGGAGGGAGGAGGAGGAGGGAGGGAGAAGGGGGGAGGAGGAGGAGGGGGAGGAGGAGGGAGGAGGAGGAGGGGGGAGGAGGAGGGGGAGGAGGAGGAGGAGAGGAGGGGAGGGGGAGGAGGAGGGGGGAGGGGAGGGAGGAGGAGGAGGAGGAGGGGGGAGGAGGGAGAGGAGAGGGGAGGAGGAGGGGAGGAGAGGAGGAGNGCGGGCGCCCAGGGCGCGAGGCGAGCGCGGTTCTTCAAGTGTTCGTCGATATCGGAGGCGCTGGAGGCGCGCCGAGGGGCCTCTCGCCGCCCTCTCTAGGCCTCTGGCTCTCGCATTCCGCGTTCTCTTGCTTTCTTCCTCTCTTCGCTGTCTGTCTCTCTTCTTTCTTCGCTCCCTCCTTCTCATTATTCTCTGCCTCTCCCTACCCGTCCGCCTCCCCCACTCCCACTCACTCATTCACTCACTCCCTTGCTCCCTCTCTCTCTCTCTCTCCCCCCATCGCCCTACCACCAACCCTCACCTTTCCTGTCCTCCACCCTCCCTTTCCCCTCCCATTCGGCCAAGAGGAGCGAGGAGAGAGAAGGAGCGAGAGAGGGAAGAGGGAGGAGAGAGAGGTGATGAAGGAGAGGAGAGAGAGAGAGGAGAGAGGGAGGAGAGAGAGAGGAGGTGAAGGAGAGGAGAAGGAGAGGAGAGGAGGAAGAGAGAGGAGAGGAGGAGAGAGAGGAGAGAGAGGAGATGGAGAGAGAGGAGAGAGAGGAGAAGAGGAAAGGGAGGAGTGGGAAGAGAGGAGAGAGAAGAGAGGAGATGAAGGAGAGGAGAAGGAGAGGAGAGAGAGGAGAGGGGAGAGGAGAAAAGAGAGAGAGGAGGGGAGAGGGAGATGAAGGAGAGGAGAGAGAGGAGATGGAGGAGAGAGAGGAGAGGGAGGAGAGGAGCGCTCGGGGCCGCCCAAGAGGAGCGGAGGCAGCCAAGTGCCGATGACGTAAGGCCCCGAACCTGCTGACGCAACATCAGCTGGAGACACTTTCCTTTCTCTCTTTCTACGGCTCCCTCCTTTTGTCTTATTCTCCGGCCAATCTCTCTCTCATCTCTCTCTCTCTCTCTCTCTCTCTCTCTCTCTCTCTCTCCTCCTCCCCTCCCTCCCTCCCCCTCTCTCCCCCTCTTTTCAGAAATATCCTAAACTGCCAAAAACCGTTTAAGTCACGCACGGACCGAAAAAGTAGCGACCATGCATTACACGAATAATAAGTAAAAAAGGTAAACAAATCAGCAGTAACTAGGCAGACCGGCCGGGGATCTTAACCTGGGGTCCGCAAGGATCAGGTAAAAATCGACATTTATGTTTACGTATTTTTTAGATCGTTTATAGTTAAAAATGCTTTGTGTATCTCGTATTACAAAAATCTAAAAAAAAAGGTACATTGCACAAATGTCTATAAACAACGCGCATTCAAACCACGGTGTTCGCGTGGCTCTTCCTCGGGGAGGGGACCGTGGCTCTCCTCCCGCTCCCTGAAGGTCCGCGGCGCCGAAGAGGGTAAGCACCGCCGAGAGAGACGGCCATTCGCATCAACACAACGCCAGGATTTCCGGCGCTCGGACTGCACGACTAATCGCCCTGGAAACGCGACGGATTCGCCAATCGCTTCTGGTTTTCATTTCCGTCCCGCGGCGGAAGGCTTGTGAAGCGATCAGCGCGCACGCTCATTTCCCGCTGGCTTCTCCCGCCCTCCTGCTCTCTCGCCCAAGGCGCCGTGTTTCAGAGGTTTCCTTCGTGCTTCAGTGCCTCAGCGGTGCTTCCGTGCTTCAGTGGTGCTTCCGCGCTTCAGTGGTCCTTCCGCGTTTCAGTGGTGTTTCCGTGCTTTAGCGGTGTTTCCACGGTGCTTCCACGCCTCAGCGGTGCTTCCGGCCTTCAGCGGGTTCCATGCATCAGCACAGCGGTGCTTCTGCCGAACACGTGCAGAAAGGCCTGGGAGCGAGCGAGACCACCTGAGCCGCTCGCCGAGGGGCTTGCGCAGGCCACCCACCGCCCGCTCATTTCTCTTCCGTTTTCTCTTATTAAACAAAAACCTCTGGGCAAAGTGCTAACGCAACACATATGCAATGAAGCAAAC
>NW_020870006.1:275000-277500 GCF_003789085.1 Penaeus vannamei
ATGTATGTATGTGTTTGTATATATGTATGTGTATATGTATATACATAGAGAGAGAGAGAGGGAGGTAGAGATTATCTCTTTATACTGTCAGAATATATGTGGCTTATGGATCGATTTAGAAAATTCCAATAATTGTTTAATTGATGTTGCAATATACACTCATACGGCCAGAAACAAAAGGCCGTGAAGATCGTAAAGAAGACTAAGGAGAAGAAGAAAAAAAATCTGAAGCAGAGGAAGAAGAAGAAGAAAAAAAAGAAAGCATCAAGAAGAAAGAAGAAAGAAAAACAAGAAGAAGAAAACAAGAAGAGGAAGAAGAGAAGAGGAAGGAAGAAGAAGAAAACAATAGAAAACAATAAGAGGAAGAAAAAGTAAGAAGAAGAAGAAGAAAACAATAAGAAGAAGAAGAAAACAATAAGAGGAAGAAGAAGAAAACAATAAGAAGAAGAAAACAATAGGAGGAAGAAGAAGAAAACAATAGGAAAAGAAGAAGAAGAAAAAACAAAAGGAGGAAGAAGAAGAAAACAATAAGAGAAGAAGAAGAAAACAATAGGAAGAAGAAGAAGAAAACAATAAGAGGAAGAAGAAGAAAACAATAGGAAAAGAAGAAAAAGAAGACACAAAACAGCAGAACAACAACAACGAGGAAAAGCAGAAGAAAAGCGAAGACGAAGAATCCGAAAGAAACCGCCTCCGCCCCGAGATGATCGCCGCGACCTGAGAGAAGAGAATCAAGAGGCCGCTAATTCCCCGGACTCTTGATACCTCGAAGGGCGATTAAGGGCTATATATAGACGCCGTGAAAGCGCGCGGCCGCATGTCGAGCGCGCCGGGCAATCGATGGCGGATCAGGCGTCGCATTCAGAGCCTCCTTTGAGCGCCGCCAATTATCTGAGGCGACGCTGCTTATGCAAGGCTTTGCTGCGGGTTTATTTCAGGGGGGGGCTGCCTGGGGGGAGGGGAGGGGCTGCCGGCGGGAGGGGGGCTGCGGGGGAGGAGATGGGGGAGGGGGGCTGCGGGGGAGGAGATGGGGGGAGGGGGAAGCTGGAGGCGCGTGTCTGTGATTATGCATTCACATACTTGGGTTTGTGTGTGTGTGTGCGCACGCACACCACACATACACACACACACACACACACACACACACATATATATATATATATATTATATATATATATATATATATATATATATATATATATAATATATATATATATACATACATATATCTTTCTTTTATCTATATATATATATATATATATATATATATATATATATATATATATATATATATATATATATATATATATATATATATATATATATATATATATATATATCTGGGAGCGTGTGTGCGTATGAGCGCCTCCTGATATTGTTTTCCTCCTCCGAGGCGACTCTAAACCAAGGTAAATCTCCTGGCGTCCGATGTTTACATGTCCGCCACTCCTCGGGGAGAGATCACTCGAGTCTGTGTCCGCTGTGGCACACGCCTCTCTCGCCCTCTTTCCTTCCCTCTCCCTCCCTCTCCTCTCCTCTCCTATCCTCTCTCTCTCTCTCGCTCTCTCTCTCTCTGTCTGTCTATCTATCTCTCTTCTCTCTCTCTCTCTCGTCTCTTCTCTGTCTATCTATCTATCTATCTCTCTCTCTCTCTCTCTTTCTCTGTCTATCTCTCCTCTCTCTCTCTCTCTTCTCTCTCTCTCTCTCTCTCTCTCTCTCCTCTCTCTCTCTCTCTCTCTCTCCTCTCTCTTCTGTCTATCTCTATCTCTTCTCTCTCTCTCTCTCTCTCTCTCTCTCTCTCTCTCTCTTCTCTCTCTCTCTCACTCACTCCTCACTCTCACTCACTCACTCTTCTCTCTCTCTCTCTCTCTCTCTCTCTCTCTCTCTCACTCCTCTCTTCTCTCTCTCTCTCTCTCTCACTCGCTCTCTCTCTCCCTCCCTCTCTCTCTCTCTCTCTCTCTCTCTCTCTCTCTCTCTCTCTCTCTCTCTCTCTCTCTCTCTCTCTCTCTCTCTCTCTCTCTCTCTCGCTCTCTCTCTCTCTCTCTCTCTCGCTCTCTCTCTCTCTCTCTCTCTGTCTCTCTCTATCTCCATACACACACACACTCATATAAGTGAGTGTGAGTGTTTACAGACAATCTTTGTCGTCGCTATCCATTCAAAAACGGAAGCAGCTCATCATCTAAGATTTTATCTCCTCGGAGTCGAGTAGCTGTCGATCCAGTGTTATTCACTGTAAATCAGGGGGAGAGGGGGAGCCATAACAATGCTAGGGGGGGGGGCTCTAACAATCTCTCCTTTTATGCTGTTTCACATTTTGCCGTGAAATTTTATTTTTATTCTACTTTTTTATTTATTTATTTATTAATTACAAATGATATAAAGAAGAGTAATGTCGTTTTCCCGGAATTGGCGTACCTATTAATAGTTGTCGGGGTATGTTGTAATGATACGGAAGATGTAGTAAATATTCATATATCACAGAAGTCCACCAATACCACAA